>JAPFRF010000014.1:6262500-6382500 GCA_029282475.1 Phrynocephalus forsythii | reverse complement strand
GTGTGCCGCGGAACAGTGGTTGAAAAACACTGTCCTAGAGAACAGTCATTTGCCTTTTATCAGTCTTTTCAAGTTGGGTTGCTTTCTTTTTAGAGCCACGGTTCAACCAGGTACGCCTACCGAGGGCCAACAAAACCCACTGGACGTAACAGTTCAACCGTCATGGTTCCTAGTTCAGTTCAGTAGTCATAAGAGCGGAGCGCTGAGCAAGTTGATCCCAGTGGTGGATCCAGAACATTGTTTTTGTCCTGGGTTATAAACTGAAGTCCCTTTTGGCTTTGCTGCTCCCCAGTTGTTCAGGAGGGCCTTTGGAGGAAGCAGCCTTCAAGATCTTCTTTCCATGTGTTTTGAGTTGTTTGTGGAAAGCTTCTGTTGCTGATTTCCAGAGAAGACGTTATTTACTTATTTATTATTTATTTTATTTTGACTATTTTTGCCCCACCTTTCTCCTTGGAAAAGGACCCAAGGTGGTGTCTGATCTGTAATGGAGGATCCCCTCTCTGCCTCCTTGCCACCTTTTATTTATTTATTTATTTATTTATTTATTTATTTATTTATTTATTTATTTATTTATTAGACTTATATCCCGCCCATCTTCCCGGAGGAACTCTGGGTGGCTTCCAATGGACGGACCAAACAGTGGTCGTCAGTACAAAATACAATAGGCAGGTACAATAGACAATGAATACAATAACAATCAAAACAACAAGTTAAAAACACTTCTGACACCCTTAGCATTCTAGCGAAAAAGGACAAAATGTCCCAACTCAAAACAAAAGGAGGATGGGAAGTAATTTTGAAAAATGAAATTAAATTCTTTCTTTCCTCAACAGGTGCCAGCTGCAGGTCTATTTACGTTTGGAAATGTGCCTTCAGTGTCCTTCTTTGCAAACTGGCCCAGATGGAACAGAGGAACTTGTCGAAGAGGTAGGCTGATACCTTTGGGTTCTGGGAGACAGACAGTGGACTTCTCATCCAGAACGTGATGCCTTTCTCTTTCGTGACATCAGCTGCAACCCTTTCTGAATCAGAACCCAACCGGCATGGGGAAGGCAATGCCATCCATCTGGTAGGGCACCAGATCGAGGATGGTTGGTCTTGATGTCGTGACATTCCTGAGCAGTCCTGTCCACTCAACTCTCTTGCAGGTGACCGAGATGTTACGGATCCTGTGTTTGACTAAAGACCCAGGCTACCTCGCTAGGTTTCTGGACGAGGTTGTAGACACGTAAGTGTTTTCGCATGCTGCCAAATTATTATTTCAGTTTATCAACTGATTGATTTACAAAACAAGGGACACAAATGAACATCACAGATGCTATTATCCGCATCATTAAAGAGGAACGGGTTAATGTTGTAGGGTGCTGGTTTAAAAGTTGACTATCTGTCTTGTTTGTTTGTTTTGAAATTTTGTTACCCTGCCATTCTCCTTGGAAAAGGACCCAAAGTGGCTTTCGCTACAGTTACACATTCTGATAATCTTTTAAAGCTAAATAATAATAATAATCAGGATTGAAAATTAGCACAGCTTCTCATAAAATGGCCCCAAATGGACAAATATTCAGGAAGAAATATATGAATAAAAATATCTTTTCATTTTAAATCACCAAATGTTTCAGATTACATTTACCTCGATTTGGTCTCTTTTTTTTGCTCTTTTTTCTAGAGTTGCAAAATTCAGCCCAGATAGTCCTTGGTTGCCACAAATATTGTAGCTATGGTATTGTATCTTTTCGGCAGACTTTTCAGGAACTGGGTTTATAGCATGTCCTGCTTGTATGCAGTGTTGAGTCTTTTAGAATTCTTTGAGATTTGTTGTTTTCTGTGCCCTTAATTCTCTCAATAAGCCATGCTTCTTAGTTGCATAGCTGTTTCACTGAGAGCACAGCATGAATTTCGGCTGCTTGACTTGAATACTTAGTTGTGTACAGGCTTTCCGGCTGGACTAAATCCCCTGTTCCTTTGGAATTAACAGAAACCAGATGGTTGATCTTGCGGCTGTAATAAATGGAATCGTATAATGAGTAAACGTGGCTTTTTGTTTGATTTGAGGTCAGGCCGGTATGCTTTCTGTAACGGCCATGGCCAATACTTCTCTACCCTGGACATAGCAGTATACTGGCATGAAACACAGAGAGAATATCACCAGTTTAATTGTAGGACAACCGTACAAACATTGCGAGTGAGAATGCCTGGCAACACCTTGAGATGAAGCTCTTGTTCTCTGCAGGTACCTGGAATCCATTCCCAAACTGCTTGGCGACTTGTACTATAGCTTGGGGACACAGATTCCTCCCAAGCTGGCCTCCCTCCTTCCGGCAGACCTCTTCAGTGACGATTCCGTCAGCCAAGAGGGCCCAACCCCGATCCTTCCTGCTTCTGCTGCCTCTGTTCCCCCTTCTAGACCAGCCTCTATAACTGCTGACACGAATCAGCTGGAAGAGCTGCGCTCCAGATCTGCGAAAAAAAGGTGCCTGTATTTTCTGACAAGGAAGCAGTAACATCCAGTTGAAAATTAGACCAGGTCGGCTTTCATTCAGTCTCTATTTCAAACCAATCTCTATTCATATAGAAATTGGTTTGAAAGAAGAACAAGTATAAAGGTGGATCAGTAGATCAGAAGTGGACTTGTTCTTCATTTTGGATGAAGTGTTCCTACCTTGAGGGGATTTTGAGGATTTTAAACACGGGAAGTATCAATAACAAGTGCATGTGGGCAATAATTCCAACTGGTGTTTTCATGATTTTCTTATTGCCCTTTATTCGTAAGTTTGGGTATCTCTCAGGGCACAGTTCTTGAGTAAGTTATAGCGCTCGATGGGGCAGTGCCAGGGTGAACTAAATTCATTGCCTAAAATAAGCTTCTGAAGTTTCCATGGTATTTATAGATCTTTGGAAAGCTACCCTAATGTTCAGAAAGCCTGAGCCAGGAAGGTATCAAAAGAAGCAAATTTTTCTCCCAGTTTTTCTAATTCTATAGTAGCTTAACAATAGGCTTTCTACTTAGTGGTCAAAACACAACCAATCCTGCCCTCATCCTAGTCTGTTTAAAATTGGTGTTGGGACATCTTGGATAAAATGCCCTGATAAAATCTAGGCAGTCTTGCTCAAAATGTATTTATTTATTATTTATTTTAGAGTATTTTTACCCTGCCTTTCTCCTTGGAAAAAGGACCCAAGGCAGCTTAAACAAAGAGGGATAATATACAGTCCAGTAAAATTAAGACATGTTCAAGTATTGAGAACAGGGAATTGAGGGACATCTTACAGCATTAATAAACAACATTACATTAAAGCTACAAGAGAATGCAAGCACTTAAACGGAGAGTAAAATTCCATGTAAAGTTATGAGTGATGGAAACTAACATTGAAAACATAGTGTCAATGAAAACCCATAAGGTTATAAGTACTGTAGTTATAAACATAAAGTCTGTGTGAGCCTTTAGATTCATGTGAAAGATACATAATAGGTAGACCATCATTCAGAGAAAGCTTGCCTGAAGAGAAAGGTCTTTGCCTGTTTCCACAAAGACAACAGAGATGAGGCAGTCCTGGCTTCTAGTGGGAGGGAGTTCCAGAGTCTGGGCGTAGCAGCCGAGAAGGCCCTTTCATGGGTTCCCATGAGACGTATCTGTGAGGGTGGCGGGATGGAGAGAAGAGTCTCTCCTGATGACCTTAACACCTGAGTTGGTTCATACTGTGAGATTCGATCTTTGAGGTAGCTAGGACCCAGGCTTTGTAGGTCAAGGTCAGCACCTTGAATTGTGCTAATAGCTGACTGGCAGCCAGTGGAGCCACTTTAATAGGGTGTAATGTTATCTCTTTACCCCGCCCCAAGTAGCAGTCTGGCTGTTGCATTTTGAACCCGTTGAAGTTTCCTGAGGCTTTCATCAGTAGCCCCACATAGAGCACATTACAGTAGTCTAGCTGGGATGTCACTAGGGCATGTTAGCTTTCTCAAGGACTCAATTTCAGGTGGAAGCTGCCTTTCAGGGGTTAACTGTAGTAGCTGCACATCCTCTTTTTGGTTATCTGCAGAGTTGTGGTTTGGCAGGCAGCCAACTTGATGTGGCCTTGGCATGGAGGCAGCGTTTAGCAAAGGAAGCTTTTTCAATGATAACAGTGGTTTTAAAGTGTCCTCGCTAAAAACTCTTCTAGTTCTTATGCAGAGAGTGTTCAAAAAGTCCCTCATTTTAAAAAGCATAAGAGGAATTGTAGATGCATCAAATTCTAAAAGCAGCCTTGTGGAGTTGCGTGATGCAGGTAAGGGCACAATGGATTTTAGATCAATTTGTGATGGTGTCGTTCTGAGGAGGGAGCTTAGGGAGGATACAACCTTCTGTCTATTTGCCCATTTCCCTCTATTCATATAGTTGTTTGTAATCTCAAGCATTATTTTAGCTACTTGAAGGCGACGGGAATGGGACCCACACACCTTACTGTCCTTAGAGGGCTCTTCGACAGTTTTGCCCATGTCCTCCATATGGCCCCCTGTCACTGTTTCAGCAAGGGGATATGAGTGAAGATGGGCTTTGGAAAGCTCTCCTTCATTTTTATTGAGGGATTTATGGACACTATCCAATTGATTGCTGATGTTTTCAAGCTTTTGAAATATTGCCAGGACAGTTCTCCCTGTGAGAATACAATGCTCTCCAACAGTTTCAATTAATTGTCTCTCGTGCTCCCCTCCATTGATGATCACAGAAGTATTACAAGGTCTTGTGCAAGTATCAGAGGGTGAAGAGGGCTGATTGCCTTCATGAACTTGGACTTGAGCCTTGAGCAGTAATCCCAGATCGGGGCGGGGGGAGAGGCAGTCTGTTCTGGGATCTTATTTTCATCATCATCACCATAAATCGGAGGGGGTTCAACTTCCAACACTGCAAATTTATTTGGGGAGGACATTTCAGATATCTCACTTACGGGTTTCTCTTACTGTCCGTGCCAGTATCTCGTCAAGCCGCAGTTGTTTTGCCGCCTTGGCTGGGGATCCTGATTGAGCCCTCTGCCGCTTCTTCTTCCTCCTCATTATGATTATATATTCCCTGGCAAGAACTTCGGGTCCGGACGAGAGCTCCACTCAAATGTCAGCAGCAGCAGTTGTTTTCAGACTCGAGGCTCTAAAAAAAAACCCTTTAAAAGTCTAAAAGAACAAAATGGATATCTTGGTACCCATCAAGAGCCTACACGGGCTGTGTGAAAAGGGTCACTAGGGCATGTATCACAGTGGCCAGAGCTGGTTTCCAAGAAACGGGCGTAACTTGCGTACTAGCCTTAATTGTGCAAACGCGCTCCTGGCCACAGCCGTGACCTGGGCATCCAAGCTCAAGCAAGTGTCCAAGATCACCCCCAAGCTGTGTATATGTTAAAAGGGCTGCCCATAAGACTGGTCTTCTTAAAATGGTAGTTGAGAGGCCCCTTCATGCCTGTCGCTTGATTAGATGTTGGTCTTATGCTTCTAGAAGGAGTACCTTAGCCAGACACCGGAGTGTGACAGACGCACCGCAGAACCTGCGCCAGATAGAAGTTCCTCAGGTACCCAGGAATCGTAGTAGGAAGGTGAGTTATTATCCAGAAACCACATAACCAGTCGGTTCATACCACCAAGTTGATTTTCATTTACGGTGACCATTCTCAGAGTTTTCCAGGTGTAGAGAGATTCAGAAGTGATTTCCCTTTTCTCTGGGGGTGCTGTGCAGCCTGCCCAAGGCCACACAGGCTGGCTCTTCTGCAGGGCGTTTGATAAGAGGAGCAGGGAGATGTAACTCCTAACCCTTGTTGCTATGGTTAAGATTATCCAACTCACTGACCTATCTGGCCAGAAGAGTCCCTGTCCCCCCACCCCACGTTGTCCGGTAGTGTTGTGCGTAGGAGCCATAAAACCATGGTACCACCTTGCCCCTCTGCTGCTCTCCTCAACACCTTGGTGACTGTGATGCTAACCAGCTTTACAGAGAAGACCTTTTAATTTCATTTTTTTAAAAATGGCATTCAGCATGTCTAGTACTTGGACTTAGTTTTCCAAGTGAGAACTGTAACTAGAAGGAAGGTTGATATACTTTTTAACACTGGTATTCATTATTTAGGAGAGCTCTCGCTCGTGCCTTAATACAAAGTTGGAACCAGCGGCGCAGAAGGTAGCTGTTCAAGGTAGGTCTGCTTTCTTTTCCTTAGTCCAGTGGTGTCCAAACTTTGGCCCTCCAGACGTTTTGGACCACAATTCCCAGAATTCCAAGCCTATATTGCCAGTGACAAAGGACTGTGGGAGTTGTGGTCCCAAAACCTCTGGAGGGCCGAAGTTTGGCCACCACTGCCTTAGTTGGATCACAGAATTGCAGAGCTGGCAGGAAGCTGAAGGATTGTATGCTCCCACCTGCTGCTGTGTTAGGAAATCCACACTTAGAGGAGGCCTGTTGCTTTCCTTGAGAACCACCCAGTGGACGTGTTTGAGGATTACGGGAGTATAAAGTACCAGATAATCCATTCCAATTTGTGTCCTTCCTTTTATTAGGATAGAATTTCTTTTTTCCTCCCCGCTAATTTATGGGCTGAAGGGAACAGGCAAAACGCCAATCAAGGTGTGCTGGAGATAATTTGATTTGTGTTTGTGCCATCTTTACATCCATGCAAGCAAATATGTGGTTTATATAATCTCCCTGTTAAGTATGAAAGATCTGGAGCCAAAGTCTGATTAGTCATCCCCTCCAGAGCAGCAGTGTTGAACAGATTGAATGGCTATCAGAGCCTCGTGGCACAGTAGTTAAATGCCTGTATCTGCAGGCAAAGCTGTGCTCACGACATGGGGTTCAATCCCAGGTAGCAGGCTCATGGTTGACTCAGCCTTCCATCCTTCCGAGGTTGGTGAAATGAGTACCTAGCTTGCTGGGGGGGGGCAATGTGTTGCCTGCATACTGTAATTAAGACTGTAAACCGCCCAGAGACTACTTGGAAGTGGTATGGGGTGGCATATAAGCAGAACACTTTGCTTTGCTTTTTAACCTTCCAGGTTTCCACAGATTCCACAAATCTACTTCTGTTGAGGCTACAAATTGCATTTGGGCCTGTTCTCCTGATTAAGGCTGTCGGTGTTGATGTCAACATCAACATCCCGAAGGTTTCCCCAGGTCCAAAAAGGATCCTGAGGAAGTCTTGAACATGCAGGCCTCTAAGAGGAAATTTTAGTGACTGCAGAAACCCATGGCTGATGATGTCACGAGTTATCTTGGGCATAACTTTATGGAAGAGGATTTTAATCAAAATAGTATGTCCTTTTGCAAAGTAGCTTTTTTAAATTAACAGATTTATCTGGTTTTTGATCTGCGTTGGAAGGATTCACTTTCCCCATGGTTGCAATGGTGCCTTGCCTCTGGTGAACAATAATAACTCCTATTTCTTTTTGTTTCTGACTGGTTTCAGAAGTGACCAAGGTGCGAAGGAATCTCTTCAATGAAAATATGCTTTCACCGGGCAAACGATCCCTGGCAAAAATTCCTCGAAGCCAGTCCGTCTCGGCTGTAGAAGGCCTGAAACATAAACACAGCCAGTCTAGCGAGGGCACTAGAGGTAAGAGATGAAAATAATTCCAACCTGGTTAGCACTCTTCCTCCCCATTTTACATTTGTGGTGCCATTAATCACTGCCTTTTCCATCTCAAGCCTCTGCGTTCACTCCTTTTCAGTCAAGGCAAAGAAACTTAAGAGTTAGTTCCCCAAGGAATCTTGTGATGCATTACACTTCTGATCACTGGGATGGATGGATGGATGGATGGATGGATGGATGGATCAGGCTATAAAAGAGGGATACAGGTCTTGCAATGGAATGCATTTCTCCTAAACGGCTTGGGCTAGAGGGGAGAACCTAGTACAGATTTGTAGAAGCAAAATGCAAAACATGACTTTGGCTTGAGATGAGTTTCAAACAAGGGAGGGCAGATCCTACTTGCTTTTCAGTTTGCATCCAGGCAGACTCCTTGCTAGATTTCCAAACGGGATTTGAGCCAACCGGTTAAAAGAAGAATCTAAGAACCCTCCTGCCATGTGGAGGAGGATGGGTATAGGTGGCCAGCGTGGGAGAAAGGCATGGAGTGTGGGGCCACAACACGAGCTCTTGTAGCCCAAAAGAGGAATAGATGAGTTTATGACCAGGTGACACACCCACTCCTGTTTCTTCTCTGGAATGAGGTGAGAAGATCTGGAGAATCTTCTGCCTCTGAGTAGTCTCCCACCCCTGTTCTTCAAAAGTGATGCATCTAATATTGTGCTAAAAAATCTAGGGGTGACTGTGACAACATGGGGGAGAAGAAGGTCCCTTCCATGAAACCAAAACCTGAAAGAGTGCGGGTTTGCTGAGCACTCGAGGGTCAGTCAAAGACACAACTCTTTCTGTTTTGGCTCTTCCAGGCAGTTACAGATTACTCACCAAGAGCGTGGCAGAGACCCCGGTGCACAAGCAGATCTCCCGAAGGCTGTTGCACAAGCAGATCAAGGGCCGGTGAGCGGGAATGGCCATGCCACTCGGGCGGAACAGGGAGGCTTGGTTTCAGGTTTCCATATGAGGATCATGCAGTACCATTAGGCGGAGTTTAAAGCTCTGTTTTACCCCCATAGGTGTTCTGATCCTGGAGCTGAAGTTGGCATTGTGGAAGAATCTCCTGAAAAAAACATAACCTGTAGGTAACCCCCCCCTCTCTCTGTGTGTGTGTGTGTGTGTGTGTGTGTGTGTGTGTGTGTGTGTGTAACTGAAATCCTCCTGACAGCCCAGGAGATGGCTGGGTAGAGGCCTGCAGTTGTCGGTTTTTACTCCTAATTCGAGATGGGCCCAAGGCAATTCATGCTGGTTCGTGTCCTCTGAAGCCAGGGCTGTGCCTATGATTGGGCTCCCATCATAAGAAATGGGGCAAATTGCCAGTTCAACAGTTCGTGCCCATCTCTACTCCTAACCCTCAAGTTGGAGCAACTCACAGCTGGTGGCAGCTCACTCTGGCTGCTGTGCTCTTCTGCTGGGCCTCCAGGCTCGTATGTACATTGTCCGTACCTCTTCCTGCCTTTCTTTCACTCACTGCCGTTGGATGGGTTGCTGTAGATCACAGGAAACTGGCTGAGCTGGGCTGAGGGAGGAGGAAGTCTCAGATGAACGCCAGTTCCAAGTTGCCTTGCTCTGTTCTGATGGAGGTTGGAAGAGGAGGTTGATGCGAGGTTGGGCAAGTTTTTACTGCTCTTTCATTGCCTGAACAAGGCCTCTCCACTTCCCCTGTCTGAGTGGTGCAGGTGGATATTCATCAGGTGTGAGTGTGATCCCCCCTTGATCTTTTCCCCCTTATTCTGGCTTTCTGAAAGGTGGTCTCAGAAGAAGTCCACGGATCAAGCGGCTGTCGCTGGGCAGAAGACCTTCCAGTTCCTTCTGCAATGTAGAAGAATCTAGCCAGAAGAGGGTACAGCAAAAATATTCTATGCACAAAGAAGCACCCGGTGATCAGGAGAATGGAACAGGTGTGGAATCCTGAAAGTCTTCTCATTCAGTAATGTTGATCTCCTTTTCTCGATAGATTATAATATTGCCTTAGAACAGTGATGGAGGACCTTTTAGAGACTGAGGGCCCAAACTGTGATTCTAAACCCACTCATTTTTTTGCAATGTGCCAATACAGCCATTTAACCTGAATCCAGGTGGCTGGGAAGGGGCGATGTTGGGTGCCCACCGAAAGGGCTCCGTGCCTTAGTTCACCAACACTGCTTTAGAAGGACCTTTTTTCTTTTCCTTTTCATTTTTTTGCTCAGAGGGAACCTAAGTATTATTCCATATCTGCTAGGTGACTATTTTTTAAAAAATGCTCCCTAGACAAAAAGAACCATTTGGGACCTAGAGTGCTTTTCTTGTTTGGAAAAGTCCCTATTGATTTCTCAAATAACAGGCTCCTTTGGGACTTGCCACGCTTGGAGAGCAGCACGTGCTAATGTGCATTGGGCGTAGAGCACCTTTCAAAGGCTGTCCTTCGCGTCCAAGAGCCTAATACGGGGAGTTTAGCAGGGAACTGGCCATAGCGAAGCCCGGCCCCCTGTGGGAGGCTGCAGATTAAGTGGGTCTTTGGGGAATTGAAATCATTTTCAGAAACTGACCTGTGTCCCTGCCTGTCTTGTGCCCTTCTTTATCTAGGCATGGTGTCGCCCCCGGTAAAAAAAGCCATTTGGTCTCCAAAGTCTCTCCTCTTTGGAGCCGTTCGGGAGGAGTTTAATTCTGGGGAGAAGGATTCTCCCAGGAGAAGCAGAAAATTATCCTCTGATCAACCTACTGTGTATGCGGTAAAGACACCTTCCTTGTATCTCTGTTCATACTGTATCTGCCTGTGTTTTCAACTCTCACTTTTAGGCCATAGTTTGAAGGATGTGATGCCTTGATAACTTCCTGGTTGTAAGGAGCTTCAAGCTGTCCCTACGTGTCTGTCTGTCTTTCTATTTTCCGCCTTTTTCCTTGAAAAGGACCCAGGGCAGCTTACAACATTAAAACACCGTACTAAAGCTAAGAACAACAATTAGATAAATAATGAAAAAGGAAATCCCATTCTGTTCCTATCCCCATGTGCTGATCCATTTTCATTCTCCATCCTCAGACACCAAGAAAAAGTCCTTTTCGGTCTTCCCGGAGGCTGGCGAGTCCCCCCGGCGTTACTCCGAGAAGATCTCCCCGAATCCATCAGAGAGCCCAGCACGTCCTTCAGAAAACCCCCACCCGAAAGTGCGCTGCAGCGAAAAGCCTGGGGGGTCTTCTCTCTCCTTGTAGACCAAAGAGCAAGTCTCTGCCTGAATTTGTAGACGAGAAAGAAGATCGTCTGTCCAGAGAAGGGGCTGCCTCCCCCTCCAGGCTGCCGGCACACCAGCCAACCTCAGGGAAACAAGGGACTTGGGAGGTCTTGGACAATGTTTTTGCTTCCCCTGCAAGTGGCCCTGATTCTGCAGCCCTCCTGTCTGTAGCAACAACACCAGGCCTACGCAATGAAGGTGGGAAGGTATGCTTGGGACCTCTTTCTCCGAGGCGCTCCCTGAGGGTCGCTCAGAGATCAGCCTCCCCGGCTTGCGCTCAGAAACAGATTCTTGAATCCGAGAGAGGCGTGATTTCGGAGCCTCGTCATGGCCAAAGAGCCCCAGCCCTGCTGGAGCTTTTTCTTCAGCAGATCATTCTGCTTTGCTGCCTCCTTCTCCACTTGGGGAACAGCCCTTGAATACTACAGCCACAGGGGCCTTCTCACCTGCTAGGACCCCAGGAGGCCGGCCTTCCTTAACCAGAGATCCCCTTTGGAGTCCTCAAAAAGTCGCCAGGACCTCACCAGTAAAAGCCCTCCAGTCCCCTGACTTCATAGCCAGAGATGACGTAGATCTTTCTGGACACAGTGACAAATGTCAGGGTGGGGAAGGTAGCGGCCGTTCGGCTAAAAACAACCCCTTTTCCAAACCTCTAGATACGGAAAGCCAACCCTTGGGGAACAGACCAGAAGAAAGAAGGGAAGGCCTGACTCCAGGGAAGAGGAGGGATTCGGAAAGAGGCATATATCCTGATTCTTCCTGGAAAAATCACGGCTGTATCCTAGATGCCGTAGTGCTGTGTGAGCCGCTCAACACTTCCTCCCTGTTCAGCAAAACCCTCTCCCGGAGCCCTCGGGCAAACCAAGACCGGGAGGCTCCTTCGCAGGTTGTTTTCCAGCAGAAAAGGTGGCCAGCATAGAACATCCACCTTTGCGGAGACCTCCTCGCAGCGACCAAACCTCTCTGCTTATGACCCCAAAGTCTGGCCACGGCACCTATGCGTTGCGCTGCACTCCAGACCGACGGCAGCGGGAGGCTGCGGCACGGCTGGGAAGCCCTGAAGGGACGGCAGCGGCAGCGTTCTGCACTTCCCGGGCGGCTCGCAGGTCGCGTCCGGCTCCCAGCTCGCCAACCTACGAAGTGGAGCTGGAGATGCAGGCCTCGGGCTTGCCGAAGCTCCGGATTAAGAGAGTTCCGTCCGAGCCGGCCCCCGAGGTGCCGCCCCGCAAACCCAAAGGAGAGGAGAACAGCCAAGGGGAGACTTCCCTGACCTGGTGCGGCAGGCATATGGGAAAACCAGCGGACCCTCCCTCGGCCTCACCATCCTGTGTTTGTTCTGCCCACAGTACTCCTGGGAAACTGGGCGGCACCGGACAGACGTACATATGCCAGTCATACACACCGACCCGCTGCGCTTCGTGCGCCGCTTCTCCGCCGCAGGGGGGCCTCGGGATTCCCTGGACGCCTTCTCCGCGACAGAAAGGGAAGGTGACTCCGGAAGCCATCCGGGACTGGCCCCGAAGGAAGAGGGCCGGCGTGGGGTGCGGCAGGAGCGAGAGGCCGGCGGGGGCTCTGGGGGAGCCGGCGCCCGGTGGCGTAGCTGACGCGAGGACTTCGGAGCCCTTTGGCGGCGGCACGTTGCTCCTCCCGGGGGAGTTCGGATTGGAAGGGGTCGATCGGCTCCCGGACCAGTCGCCGGGCAGTGACGTGGAGCCCTGCAGGGAAGAGGGGCGTCCCAGAGAGGCGGCTCAGGTCGGCTCCCGGAAAAGGACCTTAGCGAACCCCTCTCCCGAGGAAGGGGCCACGCAGGCGGTGAAAAGGTCGTGCCTAAAGGCAGCGAGCCCCAGCGTGGCCGCCGACACCAGCACCGGGAAAGGGCCGGCGGCTCCCAGCAGGACGGTGCAGGAGGCAGAGGAGGTCTTCGTCTTCTCAGGTACAGTTGGGCTGAAATTCAGGGAATCCGATGGCCGGATTTACTGTAGGCGAGAGGAAGATGCAAATGGGCCCCGGGGAAAATGAAAAAGCTTTTCTCCTTTCCTTTCCCCTGAGAACTGCCTTACAAACGGCAACCATGGGGTTCTTTCTTGCAGTTTAAATGGAACGCTCTCCACGAACTCTTTAGCGCTTTTGCTGGTTGGGTTCTCGGAGCCTCCCGCCTCCGTAGTCCTCCTCGTTGCCCTTGGAGCGCCATCCGTGGGCCAGACATTTCATGGGGTAGCCATTCAAAAACCAGACCCCTGCCTTCAACCCTGTGCTCTCTTCTGCCAGGTTGGACTCCACCCAGCTCTTCAGGGAAGACCACCCTATCAGCTAGTGGTCTCTGGGCACTGACTGAGTCTCCGCTCCTCTACCCAGGCCACTCTGCATCCCTGAAAAAGCATCCTACAGGTAAATAATGATGACGTCCATGCTGACGCCCGCGGCCCTTTTGGGGGTTTTCCAGGTTGAGAATGCTCAGAAATGTCTTGCCACTTCCTTCTTCTGGGTCTGCCCCTGGGACTCGGAAGCTTGTCAGTGGCTGTACAGCAGGGGTCTGCAAACTACAGCCCATTGGCCGGATCCGGCCCACCAGGGACCTGAATTGGGCCTGCCAGCAATTGCGGACCTCCTCCCCAAGAGAGGGGGGGGGTGTCAGGTCTCCCTGGTTTGCCCCTTCCATCCGTCTCCTCCGGGTGCGACTTCATCCAATCTAGTGTGGACAGTTGGTGGGTGGGTGGCTGGCTGGTGGGGCGTAGGGGTGGGCAGAGACATGGGGTGGGCTCGTGGATTCTGGGCAGCGTGGTCCACCCAAAGGAACTCCTCCCAAGTCTAGTGTCGAATCAGGGCAGGGAGGGCTTCTCATTGCGCTGCCTGCTCCGACGCGCTTCGGAGGAGGGGCAGGAGGAGGCGAGCCCGCAAGCGGTGAGGGAGAGACGGCCCCTTGTCTCCGGCCTCCCGCTTGCTGTTTTTGTCCTCGGTTGGTGATGGTCGGGCGGGCCTGGAAGCCAACCAAGCGCTACAGCCCAGCTCGGCCAGTGAGTGAGTGTCGGGTGGCGGCTTTTTGCAGGCCTTCCTGCCTCCCCTCCCTCCTTACCAGCCCTTCCTCCCTCCCTCGCTTGCTGCGCACCAAACCAGACTGGGCCAGGAGAAGAGGCAGCTTTCCCTCTGGGGCGCAGCAAGGTCACGATGGCCAAGGCGCACGGCCGGATCTGCACGTGGTGGCACCTGCCTCGCCGCCCTCGCTGCAGCAGCTGCTCCTCCTCATCCTGAGCGGCCACCCAGGAGGCGAGGAAGGGCCTGCGTTTGCCTTGGCTGCCGCCTCCTTCCCCAAGGAAGGAGAGCCATTCCACCTGCCACCACGACCACCACCAGTTACCCTAACCCTTGTCCCCTGTTCCTTCACACAACCCTTCCACCACCCCCGCCGCTGCCGGGCCCACAACAGTGTCTGAGGGACAGTGACCTTGACCCCCTGTTTAAAAAGTTTGAGGACCCCTGCTATACAGGCTGACTGTTCTTCCACAAGGCCCAGTGGTTGTGTGTGTGTGTGTGTGTGTGTGTGTGTGTGTGTGTGTGTGTGTGTGTGTGTGTGTGTGTGTGTGTGTGTGTGTGATCCAACTCCCAATCTCCGGCTCTGCAGACAGATGCAGAAACCTCTGAGCTGTTAACCTCCAAAGTGGTTTCCGAGGGGAGTCTGGAGTAAATAGCTAATATCCCATCTCTAGTCCTAATTAAGAGTAGACCCTTTGGACTGATTAATCCTAACACTTATGGAAATCTAGTTGGATGTGTAGGCATACTCTGGTCCTAACAATAGGTTGCTACCCATTAGGTTTGCCATAAGCCCAATTTCAGCATATGCTAGAGTGGGTGGGCTCTGTCACGGCCCCTGGAGGCACACAGAAGAGCCAATAACTGTGTGCTTAATAAGCCTCACTTCCTTGTTCTCAGAAACAAAACAAAAAAACAGACAAAAACCACCTTCTATATTTGAAGGAATTTGACCTCTCTTCAGCCAAGATTGACAGATACAAGGAATGAGCCTGCCCCTGCCGGCAGGCTTGCAGTCTGAAACGTGGCAGATTGCTGGAGGGGTGGAGGGAGGGGGGGGAGAGCAAACTTCAGATCTAGTTCTTTGTAGAGATGGGCATGTCCTGGTTCATAAAGGTGGCTACTCCCCTCTCCAGCCGATCAGTCACAGACCAGGCTGAGCGTGCTAGCTTTTTTTTTCCACCTCTTGGGCTAATCTTCCTGTCACAAGCAACATCACAGACTTCTGCCGTCTTTGCCATTGTGTCTGTGTGGGAGATTAGCCAAGAAGGCAGGGCAAAGAAGCCTGGGCTGCCACCCTGACTAGAAGATGAGTTGACAGTCACGGAGGCCGGGCCTGGGGAGCCACAGCCCTGGTGCTGCCGCCTTCACAAACTGGGACAAACTGGTTCATGCCCATTTCTAGTTCTTAGCTACAGATTTCTCATGCAGGCTGCAATGGAACAGCTTAAGGACAGAGACGGCCTGTCCCTCACCTGGGACAGTGGGGAGGGTCTCGCTTCCCTTGCTCTTTCCCCACTGCAGAAGGCTAATGGGAACGGCTGCCCCCCGGGGAACAGAGGAGTGTGATGGCCCCACATTTTCAGAAGGCCTGCTATTTCCTTCTGTACTGCAGTAACCCACCCCAAATCAACTTAAAGCCTTTGCCAGTGTTCTTTCCTTTAATGCCATGGGCTGCTCACGTGAAGGTCATTTCTAACGGTTCCCTGCTAGTTCTGCCCATCCGGAGGGGCCCCCTCATTTCATGCCCACCCTTTCCTTGACAGGAGAGGACTCGGATGTCTTTGGAGCTGGCAACGAGGATTTGTCGCCATTTCACAGGCCGGTCACCAGAAGGCATTCCCTCGCTCGGACCTACTCACGGAAAAGGCTGCTGACCTGAAGGGCGAGGCCAGATGGCCGGTGCCTCCTGGACCCAGAATGAGGTGGCAGTGGTGTTTGGGGCATCTTTTTAACCTCGAAGGCCAGTAATCAGTGCCATCCGCCAGATAAAGAGAGATCTCCTGCTCATGGAACCAACCGTGACTTTGGTGCTAGAAACATCCACCTTTTACTCTGCACTAGAACCAACCGTGTGTGTGTGTGTGTGCGCGTGCGTGCGTGCGTGCATGTGTTTCGCCTTACAAGTCCCTTTCAACTTCACTATTCTGTGATTCTATGATGTTCCTGGACTCAAACTCCCAGAAGTCTTCACCATTAGCTATAGTGTCCAGGATTTCTGGGAGCTGTAGTCCAAGAACACCTGCACAACCAGAACCCATCTTGGACAAGGCAAGACCTCACAGTGAGCTGAACTGTAGGCATGGACCCTTGTTTTTACAGGTTCCCAGCCCCCCCCCCAATATAGAGGCTATTCCTCCCATCCTCTGTGTGTGTGTGCACGCGTGCGCGTGTGTGTGTGCTGAAAGTCAGCGAAAGTGACTTCAGCGCCATAAAAGTTTGTAACATAGTCCCAAGCCACCAGGTGGCCTTTGCATCCATAAGCCAGGCTTCTAGATCATTGGAGGCCTCTGGGAAAAATAATAATAATAACCACTTTTAAACAGCTTTTTGTAAAATAAAATGATTTGCTCTGCAGTTAACACTTTTAAACTGCATTCCTTGGGATATCATCTGCTATTTACCTGTGAGCCAGGGAGCGGTATCTTTTTGTACGGTCCTTGCGTCGTGAGTGTCATGGCATCCATGGGCCCTACGGGGGATCCTAAGCCGAAACCCAAATGAGCATCAGTTGTCTACGCTGTAGAAGTAGTGCCAATGGGGGGGTGTGGAGTGTCCAAAGTTTGTCCGATTTTGGTCAAGTTATGACCCTTTCACTGAAAGGCATGGGGAGGGGGGATATGGAGTACAGTAAACACGCTTGCAAAAAGGCTGTTTTATTAGAAAATAATAGTATCAAAGGTTATTTAAAATATTTACGCGATTCCTCATATCATTTCATAGTACATTAAACCATCTGAACAGCTGGGACAAGCATGTTCCCTAGTGGGAGGAACCAGAATTGAAAATAAGGACACTTACTGTAGAATAACAGGCAAAAATCAAAGAAAAAAGACACCAAACACGTGGCAGCTTAAAGACTAACTTTCATATTGTAATGTAATGTTTTGTGGACACGGCTGAAGAGGACGTGTCCACGAAATGTTACATTAAAATATGAAAGTTAGCTTTTAAGGTGCCAGATGTTTTTTGTCTTGTTTTGATTTGATTTTTGCCTGAAATCATTGAAAAGACTAACACAGCTACTAGAGATGGGCACGACTTAGCGGTATTCCCGTTTCCGTTTCCGTTACTCGGTTCCGTTACTCTACGGAAACGGAAACGGGAATTACTCCGCCAGACTTCGAGCTCGAACCGACGAACGAACAATTTTGGTCTGATTTGTCGTGCTCGTTCCTTGCATCGCGCGATGCCACGCGGCACAGAAAAAAGGTTTTTTAAAGTTAAAAAAACCCGGTTCCTGGCCGAAAAGCAGGCGGAAAAATGCCTGCCGTGCCTCAGGGCACCTACCAGAGGGGTTGTTTCTGGAGGTCCCTGGCCTCCCCCCCATCCCCCATCCTGGGCTGCTCTGGTGGGACTCGCCGCAGGCTCGCAGCCAGCAAAAAGCCCAGTCTCGCCGCCGGCCGCCGCAATTAAAGCGCAAGCAAGCGGCACAGACGGCACAGGAAAAAACTTTTAAACTCCCCCCACCCATTCCCGGGCCAAAAAAGCAGGCGGAAAAATGCCTGCTTGACTAAGGGCGCAGGGCACCTACCGGAGGGGTGGTTTCTGGAGGGGGGATCCCGCCTCCCCCCCCCCGCCCTGGGCAGCCGGACTCGCCATGCCATGCGGTGCGGGCGGGGGATCCAAAATGGGGCGGCGAACGCAATATTGTTTTTGAAATCGTGGTCCAAAAACACACAAGCACAACAGAAACACGCAAAAATTTATAAACTGCCAGATTTTTCACAGTAGCAGTGGGTTTTTTCTTGCAACAAAGTCTCTCCTCTCCTCCTCTGTCCTCCATTGATTTTATTTTTTTATTTTTTTTTACACCTGCGCAATGATGGGCTGGCCGAGTGGCCAGCCATGTGGGAGTGGACGACCATGCAAATTTTTGGAGCCATCCCACCAATCGCATGGCCACTTGGCCATGGAGACTTCTGGGATGTGCCAAAAAGCCCCCTAAAACCTGCCCTAGCCCCCTAACCCTAACCCTAATCCTTGACTCTTACTTACCCATACGTCACATACGTCACAGACTGTCTTCTTAGTGGGTCAGAGAGGCACCCAGAGGTGCAACCCACTAGCCCACCGTAACCTTACCCGTCACTAGCCTAACCCTAGCCCTTGCACTAACCCACCTTAACCCTAAGCCAGATCTACTTGCATTGCACTACACGCAAGTACGATTCCCTTCTTTGTGAGACATGGCGGTGCGAGAGCCTTAGGCATCACCTATGGCTCTGGGTTCACTGCCATCACTAGTCTCACTGTCTGCAACTGGTATGCATATCCATATGGCTATTGCATACCATTTTGCAGCAGCAGCAGGTGAGGAGGGGAGACCCCCATGTTGAGGGGTCTCTTGGAGCCTGCTTCCCTTTCCTAGTGGGTGAGGATAGGAGGCACCCACGGGTGCCTCCAGGAGCCCGCTTTCCCTTTATAGCGGGCCAGAGGAGGCACCCACCCCACAGAGGTGCCTCCAGGAGCCCGCTCCCCCCCCAAAAAAACCAGTACTAACGAAAACAAAAAAACGAACGACTAATTTTTGCGAATTTTCGCGAAAAACGGAAACGACCCGAAACGGAACCGGCCTGACTAATGACAACTTGAAAAAAATTTTTTTCAAGTCGTGCCCATCTCTAACGGCTACCCTCTCTGAAACTTGTAGAATAATAATAATAAAACTGGCTGTGCTACCTCTCCTCTTCCCCCTTCATCCCAGGAGGGGAGTAGGCCGAAAGGAAAAGATAAAGTCAAGGCAGCCCCTATAAAAGGCTTGCTGTCTCCGGAAAGCTCCTTCCATTGGCCCCTTCCATTAAGCCGTCACCCATGACTATGGGCCGAGAGGTTCTCGTATTGATACAGGCAGCCTTAACTCTTAGCCTGAGCAGTGGTGAATTAGAGTGGGTTTTTCCTGACATCGATGATTTCCGGATGCATCAGCCCAGGGACGACATTCAGGCCGGCCCTGGGAAGTTCCGTACGGGGTTTGAGAAGCGGAGTGAGGCTTTGGGGGTGGGAGGCTTCCTTGCCCTGGCCAGCTCTGGTGGGCAGGAAGTCAGACTCTCTCTGGTGAAGAGCTTCTGGCCCCAAGGACTGGAGGCTAGCGAGAGAGGAGCGCCTCCAGGTGGACGGCAGAGGGGCGTTCATCAAGCCTCGGGGCTCCTCTCCGTTCCTGGGTCTTCGCTCGGAGGGCTCCGTCAGTACGCATGGGCCCAGCGGCCCAAGAGCGTTGGAGTCGTCCTGTATCCGAAGCGAACCCCGCCGGCCCCCTGTGGCACCACGTGCAATTCGTTCCATACCTGTAGGGGGGAAACAGGCAGATTCCAGTGGGATGTCTTGAAGCCATTGTAGGCCTGGTAGCAACAACACCCCCCATCAAACAGAAGGACCCCTCATATCTATGGGGAACCAGGAACCAGCTCCAAGATGGTTAAAAATGTGGATGGCAGCAAAGGCTCTCCCTGGGGTGGTCTCCTCCTCCTTTCTGTGGCCTCTCAAGCAATACGCATTTCTAGGAGTTTTCATTTAATATTTTCAAATCATGCCTGCTCTGCCTGTTAAATTCTGACCCCGTGGGAATTTGGAGAACAGTGCCAGGCTTTGTAGGAGGTGGGAGAGCAGTTGTAAACAGAAACCTGTTTTTAAAGCCCCGTCCCTCTAAAGATGCACCAAAGGGGGTCAGGTGGGGGAGGCCCAGGGCAGGAGCATCCAGAATGTCACAAAATAGAGAGTGCAAAATTTAGACAACAAATTTAACCATGTTCCCTTGTCTGGACGCTGAGAAACCTGTGCCTTCCAGCTCTTTTGAACACAGCCAGTGGCCAGGGATTATGGATGTCACCTAAAAGGCCACGGTACCCCTGCCCTGCCCTTTATCATTCCCAGCAGGATGTCTGCAACTTGATGGCTTTCGCATGTTCAGCCTGTATTCCACAGGTCTTTGGTTTGAACCTTTCCCCTCGCAATCGCCTTCCGTGCCATGAAGCCATACCTGTGGCTCCGTAACCTTTGTAGGGTTTTCACACCTCTTATTTAAAGAGGGCCTTTTGGTCAGTTGGATGCACATAAAGCCCCCAGTGAGTGTCGGTGGTGGAGCAGAGATTTGAATCCAACACTCTTAAGTCCTAGCCCGCCTCTCTGTTCTCCACATCATGCTAGCTGCCATAATTCAAGTTACAGTAAGGCATAACTAAACCCACCCTAAAGCTGTTTCCTTTGTTTGCCTCCCCATTTTCTCCTCTGCCTCTGGTGGCCTGTCGAACCACAAAGCACGCCGGCTGCAGGTAGCAGGATCAAGAGACACTGCCTTGTTTTGTCCTCCATACAGAAAAAAATTGTGCCCTTTTGTGCAGGATAGTGACAAAAGACATTCTATATCTGTAAAGGCAGACCCCCCCCCATGCGGATGCTGGAAATGGATTAAAGCGGTGGTTCCCAACCTTCCTAATGCCGCAACCCTTTAATACAGTTCCTCATGTGGTGGTGACCCCCTTTGCCCTGCTTGGAAGAGGCCACAAGCCCCCTTTGGCCGGCCACTGACGCAGGGGCCATAGAGAACCTCCCTCTACAGTCACCCTCAGCCATTTGCAGCCTCCGGTGCCATTGACTGACATCTCCTCCAACCTATCAAGCTGCAACTCCTCTTTCCTCCCCCCTTCCCCCGCCAGACCCAAGCCGTTTGTGCCTTTTTCTTCACTGGCTCATGGCGACCCCTTTGAAATGGCCGTTCGACCCCCAAAGGGGTCCCTGACCCCCAGGTTGAGAACCCCTTGGTTAAAGTATAGAGATGGTCTCTGGCTCCCTCAAGTGGCCAGTTCTAGACATTTTTTTGGATTTTTTCTTGCATTCTCTTTTAGACTGTGGATAAGCGAGTCAGCAGATATGGGAGGCCCCACTGGATATAACTTTGGCTCGGTGGCTAGAGATTCCCCACCCCCACCGCCAGCTGAAAGGTCCTCTCACCTTGGCCTTGGACCTCCTCCGGATGGTTCAGGATGAGCTGCTGGCTCAGCTCTTGGTTGAGCCGCTTGTAATGGGCTACTTCCTTCTCCAGCTCCAGGATTCTCCCTTCGTACTGGAACCGGCTGTTGGCCTGCCCCTCTTCCATTTGCTCTGCGAGAAAAGAACACGCATGCAACAACAGCCCCCACCCCCACCCCAAATTGGGAGCTAGGGGTTGGGTGGGCGGTGAACCGGGAGAGGGCGTGCGCGGCACCGTGGCGAGGAGGTCAAACTTACCCCAGCTCTGCTGAAGCAGGAGCTGGAGGTGCTTCTCGTGGTCCTTCTGCTGCAGCGTCAGCTGGCGGTCCATCTCCAGCCGCTGACGCTCGACGGCCACTTCCAGCCAGAACACCAGCCGCGTATGCTCCTCCAGCTGCATCTCCAGCTCCGAAAAGGCCACGTGCTGCCGGTGCTGATCCTCCCGCAGGGTCACCACCTAGCCAGGAAAAAGGGGGGGGTGGGTGGGTGGGAAATAAACTCAAGCAGGCATGCACTGTCTGGCGGCACAGTGGTTAAACTGTGAAGTCCTGCAGTCAAAACTCTGCTCAAGTCCTAGGGTTCCATCCCAGGTAGCCAGCTCAAGGTTCACTGAGCCTGTCGTCCTTCTGAGGTTGGCAAATGGGAGTAATTTAGCTTGCAATGAGCAGAGCAATGGGTAGCCTGTGCAATGAGACGGGTCAGCCCCCAGGCAGTCAGCCGTCTCTCTATATCCCCAGGCAGTGCTTGGAAAAGCTGAAGAATATCAGCTTTGTGAGCACTGAATAAAGTATTTTATAATTTTTCATATTTCTGTTTACTTACTATTTCATAATAAAGTAATTATAAACTTTCTTTGTGTTTTTTGATTCCTATTGCCTTGTGATAGGCACAGAGTTAATTTTTTTAACATTTTCTAATGGTGGTGTGCCTCGTGATTTTTTTCATGAAACAAGTGTGCCTTTCAAAAAGTTGAAAAACAGCTCTATATAAGCAGCACTTTCTTTTTCAATGGGGGCAGCCACACATCAAAGGCAGCAATGGGGGAGACAAAAAATAATGCAGCCACAAGGAGGCAGGTTTCTACATGGCAGCACAGCAGAGCTTACCTGCACGCATGTGCCTCTGTCCTATAGATACAACTTAATCCCTGTATATCAGGGGTGTCCAAACGTTTTGCAAGGAGGGTCAGATTTGGCGAGGTGAAAATGTGTAGTGGCCGACCATTTGGCCACATTTGGCCCCCAGGCTGGACTTTAGACAAGCCTCTATAACATGCAAGGAGGCGGGGAGGACGCTGCAGCAACGGAGCCGGGGGCGAGTAGGCTGGGCAGGTGGCTGGGTGGTGATGGACAGAGGGAAGGAGGGTAGGCAAAACATACAGTAAAACTGCAAGTTGATGCCTCCATCCGGTATGAAGAAGGGCCAGCTGGCAGGGATGCATGACAGGATGAGCCGGCAGGGAGAAGAGGCCACGGGCCACTCGAAATTTGTAAATGGGCTGCCTTTGGCCCCCGGGCCTGGCTTTGGACATGCCTGCTGTGTATGGAGAACTCGTAGGTCGTAATTCTAAGCTCCCTGGTGTGCTTGCTTTCTACGTACAGAACTCTTTTTTTAAAATGGAAGCAACCCCAGTGAAGAAACCCTATCAACATTTCAGAGTCTTAGATAATCATAGACCTGGAGACCTGGGAGGGCCCTATGGACCATCAACTCCAGCCAAAGAGGCCGAGTGGAGAATTGAACTCCCAACCAGGTACACAAACCGCTGAGTTATCGACCGGCTCCTTCGCCAGCCATAGACTTTGGGAGACGCTGCCACAGCAGAGGCCCTGCCTCTGAGCTTCCACCGAGAGCAACTTTCAACTCCCAACACCCTTCACCATGGGCCGAGCTGCAGAAGGCCGATGGGCGTTGTAGTCCAATGGCCCTCAGGGATTCTCCCTCCTGGGCTTGGGGCTCGAGAAGTATCGAAGCTTCAGAGACCGCAGTTCGCCCTAAGGGCCGCGGCAGGGGGGTTGGCGCCCCACAGCCTACCATCGCAGGAGCCATGCGCGGCAACCGCGATTGCGCTCACCTTATCAAAGTATTTGCAGAGCAGCGCCCGGGTCTCCGAAGAAGAGAGGTAGCTCAGCTTGGCCATGAGGTTCATCTCGCACTGGGACAGGAGGCCGGTGGAGGAGCGCAGGACGCGTTGCTGGCAGGTGATGGACTCATTTTTGTACTCGATGGCAGCGTCCAGGGCCTCGATGGCCTCGTCCAACTGGAAAAGGATCCGTTCCTCCTGAGCAAAAAGGCAAAGAAGAAGAAGAAGAAGAAAGACATCTCCATGGTGGTCACAGCATGGCTGACTCTTCTGCCGGACCAGGCAGAGATCTCACTCACTTTAGGGTCAGCTATGGCCCTGTTGCCATCCATGCCCTAGATCTGTTCTCATCTGTGGTGATGCCGGTCGACTGCCTTGCGCTGGAGACCCTAAACCACTGCTTCTCAACCTGTGGGGTCCCCAGATGTTCCTGGACTGCAACTCCCAGAAGTCTTCATTCACTAGCTGAGCTGACCAGGAGTTCTGGGAGTTGCAGTCCAGGAACATCTGGGGACCCAACAGGTTGAGAACCACTGCCCTAAATGGACTGCAAAGGTCCTGTGGGTTCTTGGGGGCACAACACAAGTTCAGCTTTACTACACAATCTCCTCCACACCTAGCCTGGGGCTTAGGTTGTCGCTTTGAAAATATCCAAGAGAACTCCACGCTGAAGACTGCTTTTCTTGCAGTAGGAATTTTTCCAGTGCACTATTTATTCATTTTGATTTGCCCTCCAGGTTTTCTCTCTCTCTCTCTCTCTCTCTCTCTCTCTCTCTCTCTCTCTCTCTCTCTCTCCACCCTGGTTCTCTTTATCAGTTCTCTTTACTTATGTCCTTGTAGGTGTGATTGGTTTGCTGTGGTTCAACCCTTTGATAGTGACCCAAAGACGCACCTTGGCAGTAGATGGATGATAGATAGATAGATAGATAGATAGATAGATAGATAGATAGATAGATAGATAGATAGATAGATAGATAGACAGACAGACAGACAGATAGATAGATAGATAGATAGATAGATAGATAGATAGATAGATAGGAAGGAAGGAAGGAAGGAAGGAAGGAAGGAAGGAAGGAAGGAGCGAGCCAAGGCAGCTTGCAGCCTAGCTAAAAACTAAACCAATAACTTATTACAAGAAAATGATTAAAACAAATGCATTAAAACCTAAAGATAAAAGCAATCTTTAAAATGCAAATGAAACAATAGAAAGCAACAGTGTGGGAGCCAAAGCAAAACGGATGGTCCAGCAGCATGGTAGGCTGGGGTGCCTAAAGAAGATCTGCATTCAGGGACCGGGGCCGGGGGGGGGCACCCACTGACCTCTGGGGAGAGCAGCGTGCCCTGCCGCAGTTTGCCGTCTATCTCCAGCCGCTGCTTGAGCAGCTGGTCTTTCTCCTGGCGCAAATTGTCTATTTCCCGGCGGATCTGCCGCTGGTCGTGGGCGCTGGCGCAGCCGAGCTGCCCGTTCTTCTGGGTCAGCTCTTTCTCCAGATCCTCCAGGCGGCTGGAGACTCTCAGGATGTCATCGTTCAGGGCCTGAGCAAAGAGAACACAGCAACTGGTTGACGGTTCGGCAGGGCTGAAAGTTCTGGGTCCAAGCTCCATCCACCAGCACATCGGGTCATGCGCAGTAAGCCACAATTCCTCCGAAGGAGCCCATTATACTTGCTGCATGAAAGGATGCTCTGTGCTACTGTCATGTGGATGGCAGTACAGAAGAAGCTCTTGGATCTGCGAAGAATCAGTTCTAACCCCACTCCCAACCCCAACCCCGTGGATGCTGAAAAAGGTGGATTATAGTACCATTCGGTACCAGGACCCAAATTCAAGAAGGAACTCTTGAAGGAACTCTTGGCCAATTAAATAGGGAGGTGGGATGATGCATGTCCTTTCACAGCTCCTTATTGGCAAGCGCCAGGGAGAGTGAAATATGACGCATCCAAGGCTGCTTCCTGGTTGGAATTTAGCCCCGTGCAACCCAAAACAAGGTGAGAGACTGGTGGATTTAATTCTGCAAGCTGGGTCCCGGTACCAAATGGCAGCTGTTCTTCCGTGTTTCATTTCAGAACTGGACCTCTTCCAAAACAAAATGGCCATGTCTAGTTTTTGCAAATAAAACCAGGACTGGCCAAACTGAACGACTGTGGTCAACCCTCAGCTCATGACCTGAGGCTGAGGCTGATGGGCTCAAGTAGCCATCTGAAAGTCGACTCTGCCTTCCATCCTTCCGAGGCAGGCAAAAGGAGGACCCAGCTTGCTGGGGAAAGAGGGCAAAGTGTTTTTGGTGGGATTAGGTTGGGCATCACCCTGAGAGTGCTCCAGCCACAATGGGGGCACTATGCAAGTAAAAATGACCACGAAAACCAACCGCAACCCCACCTGGCTGGAACGAAGCCTCTTGTTTTCCAGGCCGTTCTTCTCCTGCAGGAGAGCTTCCTTTTTGGCCACGATGGCTTCCCGTTTGGTCAGCTCGTCTTCCAGTTCTGTCAAGGCCCGGCGCTGCTCCAAGATTTGGTCCATCTCTTGGTCCAACCATCTCTTCTGCTCTTCGATTTTCTAGCGGGAAAAGCAGCCAGGAAGAGGGAATCTGCCACCGTGGCCCAAACCAACCGGGGGGGGGATTTATTAATTTTCCCACACAGGCCAAACCTCCCTTTTGGCCACAATGGCTTCCTGGAAAAAAGGCTGGCTGATCTGCCAGGAGACACAGTGAGCAAGGGGCCCCCTCCCAGGGCAACCCCCGAAGAAAGGAATGTGAAACCGCTTCGTAGCTTTACTAATTGCGCTCCACCATTCAGATCCCACAGCTGTGCGGGGATTCGAACCCAAGGCCTCTTGAGACCTAGTCCATCCCTCTATCCACTGCACCACACGGGGCATTATTATACAGAGGTCATCACTTAAGCCATCTCAGGAAGGCCCATTTGCAAGAATAGGCAATACAGTGGCGCCCGACTTAAGAGCAGCTCCACTTAACAGCGGAAAACTGCTGGCGTTTTAACTGCTGCCTTACAAATTTTAGATATGGTCTGCTCGACTTACAAATATATTTTTTAATTTTTAAAAAAAAATAACTTATTTTTTCAGTTTTTTAGATATGTACCCTGACTTAACAGTATTTCGACTTAAGAGCATGCATTCAGAACAAATTAAATTCGTAAGTTGAGGTACCACTGTACTTTTATAGGCCCGAGGACTGGAGAGTGAAACCCAATCCTCTGGTTTACATGCAGCTTTATAACAACAGCCCTGCTGCTTCCGGGCTCGTCTAAGGCTGCCTGGTGAAATCCCAATTGCCAAGAAGACGACATCTAAGTTTAACCTCTTGGCAAACCCCACCTTGCCATGTTGGGACTTTTGGCATTGCCTCGAAAATTTGGCATCCATAAAAGCTTATATATTGCATTTTAAATGTATTTTATTGGTGGCCTCTAAAGGCATTAAAGAAAGGTAAAGGTAAAGGTTCCCCCTGCACATGCGTGCTAGTCGCGTCCAACTCTAGGGGCAGTGCTCATTTCCATTTCCAAGCCAATGAGCCAGTGTTGTGCAAGTCCGTGGTCATGTGGCCGGCATGGCTGAACGCATTTCTTCACATGGAACACTGTTTAGCTTCCCGCTTTTTATGGCAGCGCCTATTTCTCTACTTGCATTGACATGCTTTCAAACTGCTAGGTTGGCAGGAGCTGGGATTAGCGGCGGGAGCTTGCTTCACACCCAAGGGTTCGAACCACCGAGCTGCCGACTTTGCAGCCAACAATTTCAGCGCTCTAGCCCACCGAGCCACCACGCCCCAGGTTAAAAGGCATTGCATATTGCTTATTTTTGCCTGTGCATCTCGTACAGGCCAGATGGCTCTTCATTGCAAAGGAATGTCCACATGTCCCTGGAACAAGGAACGCTCCACATGCAAGCCCCCAGAGCAGTGGAGGGAAGTGCTTTTGGCAGAGTCAGGATGAGGCCCGCACGGTGAGACCCGGTGCCAAAGCCACGGGCCCCTTCTTACCTGCTGCTGCTCCAGGCTGATCATAGAGTCGTTGCTGCCGCTCCGGCGCTTCCGCTGGAAGGCTGCAATCTCCTCGGTCTTGATGCGCAAGATCTTCTGGTGCTGCTCCTGCTTCAGCTCCAACTCCTGAAAGAAAGGAAAGGACCAAACGGCCCGTCAGCTGTCCTTCCAAGCCACCTTATTCCTGAACCGCAGGCCCCGGCTTTGAGACCGGCTGCAGTTTGCAGAAGGCCCCCTCCAGAAGGCAGGCACTGTCCTGAAAAGCAAAAGGGGGTGTCATAAATAGGGATGGGCAGGAAACGGAAAACAAAATGCTGTTTCGTCATTTCGATACATAACAAAATGAAACGAGGAAGCAGCATTTCCTTATAGATGAAACGAAACAGTTGTTTTTCCATTGAAGCGTATGCTTTCATTCCATCCAGAGTCCTGGGCACCAAATCTGGTACCTCTAGGGCCCAGGGGAGCCATTTCATTTCATTTTTTTTTACAATTTTTTTGTAAGAAATGAAACGAAACAAAACAGGGGTGAACACGAAACGAAACGAAATGAAACATCATTTTTCCGTTTCGTGCCCATCCGTAGTCATAACGCATCCTGACCTTCTACAGTCTTTGCAGCCGGGCACTCACAAAACACAGGGATGGACCTGAAAGCATGACCCTCCCACCCCCCAAAGGCCAAAAGAAGTGACAAAATAAATAAACAAGCCTTTAGCCCGTAGCCTAACTATTCCAGGGCAATGGACCTCGACCTCAGTTCTCCAGAGGTTCTTGGACTACGACCCCCAGAAGCCTCCACCGCCAGCTGGGCTGGCTAGGATTCCTTGGAGCTGGAGACCAAGAACATCTGAGAACCCAAGATTAGGACGCCGCTCTCAGGCCGCCGGGATTAACGGAAGCCGTGACGAAATCCACTCTGCTTGAGCAGCCACCTCTCCGCCGGCTGGGATTGGGAGGGAGGTCCACCGGCCTCTACCTTGACCCGGTGCTGCCCTTTCTGCATCTCTGCTTCCAGGCGCCTCTTCTGCTCCACCTCCTCCCGCAGCCGCCGCTGCAGCTGGCCCTGCTGCTGCCGCATCAGCTGCACGTTCCTCTCCAGCTCCTGGAGGCGCTTCTCATTCTGAGTCGAGAGAGAGGCCAGCTTTTCCGTCGCCCGCTTTTTCTCTTGCAGGACCTGGAGCGAACGACAGGCGACGGTGCTCTCACCTCGAGGCAGCAGGTCGTGGCTCTCTCTCCATCCGGGCACCTCCATCCTGTCCACCTTTCCAGAATCGGGACTTTATCTGCATCCCTCGCCAGACCTACCTTGGCCTTGTTCTGAGCGGCAGCCACTTTGCTGCGATACTCCTGGAGCTTCCGCTTCTCTGCCGGGTCCCGGGTCTCTTTGCTTTCCAGCTCCTGCAGCTGCCTCTGGCTCTCGTTCAGTTCCACTCGCACATCTTCTGCCTCCAGCTCCAAACTGCGGATCTTCTGGCAGTACTGCTTGTTCATGCTCTGGGCGTGCTTCCCTGAAAGAGGGTGAACATGTTCATGGGCACAGCAGGATCCAGGAGCAGCAAGGATATTGCAGGTCAAATAATGGCTGGCTTGCTCTTTTTTCCAAACTGAATCCACACTGAATTTAACAACAGGGAGGGGGACAGGGAGGGAGGGAGGGAGGGAGGAGCTGGTGATAAGGAGAATGAAGGAAGGAGCTGGTGATGGGTAGAAGGAAGGAAGGAAAGAAGGATTGATGGATGGGCTGATGGCTGGATGGATAAATGAAAGGAAGGAAGGAAGGATGGATAAAAGGAAGGAAGGAAGGATAAAAGGAAGAAAAAAGGAAGGAAGGATCAATGGATGGATCGATGGATGGGTGGATAAATGAAGGAAGGAAGGATAAAAAGGAAGGAAGGAAGGAAGGAAGGATGGAAGGAAGGATGGATGGATAAATGAAGGAAGGAATGATAAAAGGAAGGAAGGAAGGAAAGATGGCTGGATGGCTGGATAAAAGGGAGGGAGGGAGGGAAGGAGGGGCGACCGAGAGAAGCAAGAGTTGTTTGGAAAGGGTCTGCAGATTTTAGAAGGTTATTTCCAATCACTATGGATGGGTGTCAAAAGCTGGAGAGGAGAGAAAACGATAGGACAGGGGGGGAAAGCTGATTGGTTTGAAAGGTAGTGCTGGAGGAGAGCTTTGCAGGTGCCCTGGTTTGCCAGAAAGACAAGTAAGCAGGTGTCCTAGATCAAATCGAGCCTGAGCTCTCCCTGGTGGCCAAAAAATGATGAAGCCAAGGCTGTCCTCCTTTGGGGACATCCTGAGAAGGCAAGGTTCTCAGGAAAAGGCCATTGTGCTGGGAAAGGCGGGAGGCAGCAGGAAAAGAGGAAGACCCAACAGGAGATGGATGGACCCTCTACAGGAACCACGGGCATGAGTTTGCAAGACCTGAGCGGGGCTGTTGAGAGGAGGACCATTTTGGAGACTCCTCTTTCATAGGGCTGCCCTGAGTCAGAGGCACATCAACCGGTCAGGTTTTGGAATCCTAGTTTATCACCCCAAGGCCACACCGTTCAAAATCGAAGACTTCTCTGCAACATGAATGTGGGGATCTTTCTTGGGCTTTCTAAATACCCAAGAGGATCACACCCTCTCCTTGAGACACAATTTTGGGCCTCCTTAGATCTGTGCCACATTTCTCCTGTCAATAACAGCTGTGACGTCCCTCCCGAGGCTCAGTTGACAGGGATTTGAGCTCCACGATTCCCCGACTGCCTTGCCTTTTGCTCGGCGTTGGAATGGGGGGGGACCCTGAGGACAGCTCTGCCTTTGGCTTTGGGAGCATCAGAGGCGGATTCTGGGCACCCACAATGATCCTTAACCCGGGCTCAATCCTCTCCGTCTTTACGGGCGTGGTTATGGCTGCACCTGTTTTGACAAGTTCCACAATCAGGTCCTCCTTCATGCGGATGTTGATGGCCAGTTCGCGGATCTTCTGGTGGGCTTGGAGCAGCCGCCACTCCGAACCTTTCTCCAAGAAGCCGCCTCCCAGGCCGACCACCTCTGGTCTCCTGCCATCCCCTACGGTCCCTAAAATAAAACGGAGATAGTTCCTTGCAGGGCTCCAGAAGGTAAAAAAAGGGATTAAGTCTCTTATAGGAATAGGAATAGGAATGTGTGTTGTGTCGTGACAGTCATGACCGACTCTTCGTGACTCCATGTCCATGGAGTTTTCTTGGCAGGAAATACTGGCGTGGTTTGCCAGTTCCTACTCCAGGCGCCTACAGCACCTGGTATTCCCTGGTGGTTGCCCGCCCAAGTACTAACCAGGGCCGATCCTGCTTAGCTTCCGAAATCAGGCAAGATCTGATATGCTTAGGGCATCTAGGCTGTTTAGGAATAGGAATAGGAATCTTTATTGCCATTGCCCCCAGCAACAACGAAATTTCATGGTGGCTATATTCAACTCATTTAAAACATTCCACATGGATTTAAAAAACAGCTGCAATACATAAAATACTCTATATACTCGAGAATAAGCCTAGTTTTTCAGCCCTAATTTTGAGCTGAAAAAAGGGGCCCTCGGCTTATATTTGCGTCAATACTTTTAGCCACTGAGGCAGGTCATCTGTGGCTAAAAGCCATTTTAAACATTGCACGCTGCTTCTCATGACCCCCCCCCCTGCATCACAGGGGAGTGGCACATGATGTTTAAAATGACTTTTAGCCACTGAACCAAGCATTTGCCTCAGTGGCTAAATTTAAACATCACACACCACTCCCCCAGCTCACAAAGGAGGAGCTGCCAGGCCCTGCTGCATTTCCCACCCTAGACTTATACTCGAGTCAATAGGTTTCCCCAGTTTGGGGGGTTAAATTAGGGGCCTCGACTTATACTCGGGTCAACTTATACTCGAGTATATATGGTATGACATATAAAATAAGCTGACTTCAAAGTCCAGAATTTCCATTGAAGGCCAATATTGCTCTAAAAAAGAATCTATTTTTGAGACGGTTTGTTCTTGCCCTCAGTATTCTATATCTCCGTCCTGATGGCAGCAACTCGAAGAGGTGATGACCAGGATGTCATGGATCTCTTAATATATCTAATGCTTTACAGTGGCAGCTGGTAGCGTAAATTTGTTCTTGGGTGGGGAGTGAACAGCCCACAATATTATCTGCAATTCTTCTGATTCTGTGCAACACTGTCCTATCCTGCAAACTAACACTCTTTCCCTCTTTTCTTCCCCCTAGCAGGCTCATGACGGTCCTCTCTTCCTTTTCTGTTTGACTCCCAAAATTACCGAGCCAAACTGGGCATTGCAAATGATTCTAGACCAGTGGTTCTCAACCTGTGGGTCCCCAGATGTTCCTGGACTGCAACTCCCAGAAACCCCTTCCAGCACAGCGAGTTCTGGAGGCTTCTGGGAGTTGCAGTCTGGGAACATCTGGGGACCCACAGGTTGAGAACCACTATTCTAGACGCACACAAGCTCTGCTTTCTGGATTATTTGGGGTCTTTATTTTCCTTCCTGGAATTCCAAGGCAGGGCTACAGTTCTCTGCAAAAATATTGGGGGGGAAACTTGACCTCCACAAATCTATCACAAGAAGCCTCCAAGTCTTCTTGCCCTACCTCCGGATGGGTCTGTGGGTTCCGGCTGGATCGGCACGAGGCTGCTTGTGCTCCACTTCCTGCTCCTCCAGTCGGTCCACTCCGCTTTGCTCCCGCCGTGGATCCCGTTTCTACAAGGGCACCAAAGGGTTCTTGTAAAATGGCTCCGATGCCAATCCGGCGGATGACGGATTAGCTCTTGAATGGGCTGCCGGCAGAACAGACAAAGCCAGGGACGGCTGCACCCTCACCCAAGAAGGCCTACGGTGGAGGGGATGGCGTCGTCGACTCTGTGGGTCCAGCCAAAGGCAAGGCAGGGAGCATCTCAGCGCCAGTTCCAGCTCATTGACCCCTTCTGTTGTTATTATTTATTTATTGTTTAGGTTTTTAGACAGCCCATCTAGCAACAAAGTCCACCTTGGGCCTGTAAGGGAAACCCTTCTCTGGAGGCTCAAGGGAACAAACCCGCCCGGTGACACCTGCACGGCAAACTCCGCCTTTCCTCTGCTCTCACCTGCGCCGGTGAAGAGGCCGTGTCTGCTCACACTCCACAGACGGCTGCTCCGAAGCCTTGTCTGGCTCCAGGGATTGTGTCACATCGTTGCCCACCGAGCCCGGAGAAAGCCTTAGGTGGTAAAGCCCAGGAAACGCCATCAAGTCCTCCCCGTTGGGAGCAGGGACACCACAGAGCTGCAGGGGGTGCAAAGGGAAAGCAAAGCATCAAAGACCAGAGAAGAACCAATGCTGAATATGAGACCACAAAGGCCAAAAAAGCATTGCATGGTCTCTGGCTCCTTCTAGTGGCCATTTCTGCAAAGTACTTTGTGAAAAGATGTATTTCTAGTATTTTGGTTTTTCTACTATTTTTAGACTGCAATTAAGTGAAATCACAGACATTGATGATGCAAATATGGACGTCCTACTGTATATCGACCAGGAGAAGCTCCTGATTGCACATGGATCAAGCATCTTTTAAAAAATGCAAGATGGGAGCACTGAAAGAGGTCAAGAAGTAGCAAGCGTTCCTGGGTGAAATCTCCAGACTTTTTCTGCTCTATCCATGAAGGAGGTATGCTTAGTCGGAGGAAGGGAAAGTCATTCATGAAAGCTAGCTACTCATTTACTTTTTCAGTGCCCCAATAAAAGGTATCACCCACTCTTAATTTGTGTCAGCTTGGGGACTACATGACTTGTCTTGATCTTATTTTTAAGGAGTATGCAAGGCTATGCCTATTCTGTCCTATTGTTAAAGCTCTACCCTCACTGTCCAAGCTGAGACTATCACTGGCTGGATGCAGGGCTTCTGGAACCTTCCCTCTGGGTCTGAGACTCCATTTCTGGTGACACCGAACACCTCTGTGCATCTCCAAGGCCCAAGGTCTCATGCCAGGTGCACCAGCAGGATTTGAGCCTCTGGCAGCCTTACACAGGATCCCAGCCACTGTCCGGCAGAAGGCCCCCAAGTCACAAACCTTGCCCCGTTATTCTGGCCAAGCCTGAGCTGGAGGTTGACCCGGTCTGTCTCCGCAGGAGCCGTGTGAGGCCGTTGGCCAACATCCACCAGGAAGATGTTCTGAAGCACCTCGGAAGCCTCCGCCTGAGGCCTCTTCCTCTGTAGGGACTCGTGCAGTTCACAGATGAGGTCCTCTTGCTCTCGCAGCTTGGCACTCTGAAAAGGGACCAGAAATGGACACATAGGGTGGTCCATGGCTGTCCTTCTCCTGCCCCAAGGTCCTGCCAACAAGTCCACCAGTCTGGGCAAAACAAAAAACCCCCAAGGCCCGGAAGAATTGTGACAAGGTGACTCCTAACAATACCGCGTTGTGGACTTCTGATTCGGAAGATGGTCAACCAGCTGTCCTGGGTGAGTAGAAGCTGCAAGAGAAGACCCTTTAAGGGAAGCCAAAGGGAGGCCAGAGGACTCCTCAATTCCATGTTCAATGGACAGCATGAAACATACACAGAGAGAGAAGACCTCTCCCTCCACACCTCGGTTGATACCTGGAGTCTGTACTGCTCCATCGCATCCTCCAGAGCAGCCAGGAAATCCCGGTTCTCTTCTTCCAAGCGCTCAACGTGCCTCTCCAGCCTCATCACGCGCTCTTCTTGCACAGACTCGGGTCCTTTTCTGGGGTCCCCCTGCTCCTGCTGGAAAGGACAGAGGAGGTGATTCTCTCTCTCTCAATCTCTCTCAATGGGCTGAAGGCTAAACACAGATCATTTAGTGAATGCCCACCTAAAAACCCTTCTATTGTCACAAGGGTGGGCAGTGTGGATCCTGAAGGTATACCAGACACGGGACACTATTATACAGAATAGTGCTTTACACTAATGGGGTGGTAGATAGATAGATAGATAGATAGATAGATAGATAGATAGATAGATAGATAGATAGATAGATAGATAGATAGATAGATAGATAGATAGATCCCTGGGACTGAGCCCCATGCAGTAAAGACAGAGAGTTAGCACGGAGGAAATTGCTTGAACCGTGCAGTTGCCAAGAATGGATTCCTGTTTTGGGAGAAATGACTGTGTACCCTGAATGAACTCTATTGATCTCACCAGAGAGAAAAGACCAGGGCAGAGAGGCCAGTTCTAATTAGACGCAGAGGACAAAGGGTTGGTCAGTGAGGCAGGTGGCTCCAATGGACAGCCAAGGATGGGTGCCCTTCGCTGGTGCCTCTCTGCTTCTGCAGAGCCAGCCATTTTCTGCATCGCCCGGGAGCTTCAAGGAGTCCCCGACAGGAGGTCACAGCCACGACAAATATGCCAAAGTCTGGTTCCCCCCCCTTCATTACTTGAACTGGTATTCTTAACCTCAGGGGACATAGGAAACGGCCTTCGCTTTGGCTGCTCCCCGACTCTGGAACTCCCTCCCACTGGAGGCCCCACCTTTGCTGCCCTTCCACAAGCAAGCAGATCCCTTTCTCTTCCCTTTAAGGATTAGTGGTACGAAAGTGGCTTTGAAGTGGATTGTTGTGTTCTGTCATTAAAAAGGTGTTTCACTATTGAGTTTCTTTACTGCTTTAATATAATACTTGATTAATTTTTAAATACATGCATACCTACCTTTTTGGGCTTTTAAACATTGCCTTTTTCATTACATAAGCTGCCTTGGGTCGATTTAGGGAGAAAAGTGGGAAATAAATAAATAAATATCCACAACAAAGGCAGGATTGTTACTGTTGCTGTTTCAACATCCCTTTTTCATCTCTGCAGCCTTTTGACAAGCCAGAACTGCTAAGGTATTGCTCACCAGCAGTCATCATCATCATCATCATCATCATCATCATCACCATTGAGCTGGAAGGGACCCTCTAGATCAGTGGTGGCTACCCTCTGGCACTCCAGATGTTTTGGACCACAACTCCCAGAATTCCAAGCCTATACTGCCAATGACAAAGGACTGTGGGAGTTGTGGTCCAAAACATCTGGAGTGCCAAAGGTCCACCACCACTGATCTAGATCATCAAGTCCTTCCCCCCCTCATGGAGGCACCACGGGGGAATCGAACTCCCAACCTCTGACTTTGCAGCCAAAGACCTATACCACTGAGCTACCCAGCAGTACCCAACTCCCCAACAAGTTGGATGGCAGGGCCGCCGCCTCCCAGTACCTGTGGCTTGGTCAACTTGGAAGTGGGCTCCTTGTGGGTCGGATCGTCCGCCGAGGTGCTCTCAATCCCACTGTCCAAACCAGAGGCCGAGCTCAGAGCGCTCCTCTCGCTCTCCACGGCACACAGCCACTCCTTCATCCGAAGGACCTGGTCCACGGTCAGGTTGCTGTCCCCTTGGAGCTCCATCAAGAGCCGGTAGGCGGCATCCGTGCACGTCCGGTAGTGGCGTCCTTCGGCCTGCAGGCGGCTGGTGGCATGGTCCCTTATGCTCCGCTTGGCGGGGGCTTCCGAGCGGTTGATGATGCGGGTCTCGGACCGGTGTCGCTGCTCCAGGGCCTTCTGAAGGCTCTTGACCTGCAGCTGCAGCTCCGCCAGGGGCTCGGTCTCCTTGCAGCAGTTCACCACCGCCCGGTTCCTGATGTTCTGAGCCCGGCTGGCATAGTTCAGTGTGGTCAAGCTCTCGTCAAAATCCGAGGACGACGGGCTGAGGCAGGCGATCATCACTGTCTTGGCATTTCCCCCAAGGGAATCTTTCAAGATCCTAAAGGACACAGAATCAACCCAAGAATTAATTCACTCGCAGGAAGTGTGACAAGATGTGTCAACATAATACAGTTCCAAAATAACAAGGGAAAAAAGGTTTGTTTGTTGGCTCTTTTGTTAGTTCATTTGTTTATTCATTTGTTCATTTGTTTATTTGTTCAATCATTTTTTCATTTGTTTACTCATTTCTTCGTTCATTCATTGATTTGTTCATTCACTGATTCATTTGTTCATTCATTCATTCAAAAGGCCCCAAGTCAATTTACATCATTGAACGACAATATTTAGAACTACAAACATTGACTAGAAAGAGTAAATAAAAACAGAATAAATGCCCTTCCAAGGCAGCAAAAAAAGTTTGTTTATTTATTTGATTGGTTTTTTTGTTCATTGGCTCTTTTGTTTGTTCAATCATTCGTTCGTTCATTCATTCATTCATTAGTTTGTTTGCTTGTTAATTTGTTCACTTGTTTATTTGTTCTTTTATTCATTTGCTCATTCATTCATTCATTCATTCATTCATTTGTTCACTTGTTTATTTGTTCATTCATTCATTTGATAGTTCATTTGTTCATTGGTTTTTTGTTAGTTCATTTGTTTATTCATTTGTTCATTTGTTAATTAATTCATTCATTTGTTCATTCATTCACTCATTTCTTCATTCATTCATTCATTTGTTCGTTCGTTCATTCATTCATTCATTCATTTGTTCGCTCATTTGTTCAAAAAGATCCAAGTCAATTTACATCATTGAAAGGCAATATTTAGAACTACAAATGAGTAGAAAGAGTAAATAAAACAGAATAAATACCATTCCATAGTGGCAAAAAAAAGGTTTGTTCATCCATTTGTTCATTCATTCATTCATTCATTCATTCATTCATTCATTCATTCATTCATTCATTCATTCATTTGATAGTTTATTTGTTCATTCATTTTTGATAGTTCATTTGTTTTATTTTTTTGTTCATTTGTTTATTCATTTGTTCATTTGTTAATTCATTCATTCATTTGTTCATTCATTCACTCATTTCTTCATTCATTCATTCATTTATTCGTTCTTTCATTCATTCATTTGTTTGTTAATTTGTTCACTCACATGTTTATTTGTTTATTCATTCATTTGCTCTTTCATTCGTTCATTTGTTAATTTGTTCACTCACTTGTTTATTTGCTCATTCATTCATTTGTTCATTTATTTGTTTATTCATTTATCCGTTCATTCATTTGTTCTTTCATTCATTCAAAAATGACCCAAGGCAGCTTATATCATTTAGAGGTATACATGATGAGTAGAAAGAGGAAGCCTACATCCTAAAAAGACAATATTAAAAGCTAAACAGAATAAGTCAACAAATATTTGTTAGTTAGTGAATAATTTATTGTTTAGTCCCATGACCATTATCAACCAACAAAAACACTACATATAAAATACATTAAATTACACACAATGCATGTAATGGAACAAAATATTAAAAAGCACAAACAAATGCCACTCTGAGAAAAGGTAAACACAAGCAACACTAAAAACACAGACAAAACAGCAATGTGTGACAATCCTGAGTGGGACGCTTTTCGAAAAGATGAATGGATCGGCCTTCCTACTTCGAATGAGTACTTGGCGTTGCTTCTATTGACCAAAGTAGTATTTGTTTGAGTCTTTTAAAAACATTGATAGGGACGAATGAGCATATCTCAAAATAAAAATATATTATAAGTAGACCCAAATAGGCTGACAGGGTACAGGGTCAGGTTAACCCAGCAAAACTTGGCATAACAGCTGGGACTCGGCACGATATCTTAACAGCTCGTGGGTGCCAGTCTATGAGGTGTCGTTTTGCTGAGGGCAACATATGGCAGTTAGCCAGTAATAAGGAACCAGCTTTGAACTAGGAACATAGGGTCAAGTCATTCTAGGCTTTGGAGGCCAAATGGCTATAAGCCAAAGAACATGAGCTGATGAACAAGCACATGTAGGCACGTGTAGGCGTACTACATACGTCAGTCTTAGATCATGCTTACGATACAGAAAACTATAAAAACCATGGAGAAGCCATTACTCCAGGGTCCAGAACAGCAGGGCAGATGTGCCTGTGCCATGTCTTGGAACCTTAAGGGGCTCTTGGACCCTTAAGCTAAGATGCCTACTAACCTATTCTCTGTACTGTGTGCATTCTGTGTTGTATCTCTGTCTGTCTTTAATAAACCTTTTGCTATATAACTAACTCAGCGTGGCAGTTTTGATGAACCAACAACGCTGCATTGACAATTTATATTGGTGCATTGGCAATTTATAACGAACCACCCCAATGCCAATTCTTAAGGTAAAATTTTGACTTTATCAACATATATGCTCATTATTTATAGCTTTAAGCATTGTTTTTCAAAAGATGGAAGCCGCCTTGAGTCCCTTTTAAAAAGACAGGTGGGGTGAAAAAAAAAACATTTTAAAGAAGTCAACTGGCCCAACATTGAAGAACAGAATTACGAAAGCAGGCAGGGACGAGGGCTAATGGAGGAGGGGAGTGAACCCAAGTGGGGGGGGTGCTACCTGGTGATTTTGGAGTCCCGGTATGGGATGTGGCTGGTTTTACGCCGAGGGTCTCCCAACGCGCTGATGACGTTGCCCAGGGCCAAAAGGCTGCCATTGATCTGAATGCTCTCTTTGAGCCTCTCGCCTGTGCTGCCCGTCTTCACCACCCGTTCCGAGCCGGCCAGGTCCACAAAGTGAAATTTGGAGGCCAGAACTTGGCCAGAGGCTCGGGAGTGAGACCTTCCCCTGGCAGGCGAGGTGGGTGAGGCGCCCGGCGCTGCGCCGCTGCTCCATCGTCACCGTGAAGACGGTGTGGGACCGGCTCGATGCCCGGTTGAGGTGGGTGGCCCCTGTGTGCCTGGAGGCGTTGCCCATTTCCAGCAGGCTCAGCACTTCGTCCAGGCCCTCCACCTGCGTCTCCTTCACCCCGTGGAGCACTGGAATGAGAGAGAGAGAGAGAAAGAGCAAAAAGTGCTCCAGAACAGTCTGCACAGAAAACAGGCCGGTGGACAGGACGAGGGGCCGGCGAGGTTCTTTAGATCCTCCCGCACCTGCTCAGAATGAGGAAAGGTGGGTAGAAAGAGGTGAACCTTGTATCAAGAAAGGGGAAGCGCGTGAGGGGTATATGGGATCATGACGACTGGCCTGCTGTGTCCATGGAGCAGCTAGGGGCTCAGACACACACACACAGACGGCCTTTGTCCATCCAAGAGCAAACAACAACACTCTTGGAACAGGAGAGCTGGAAGGGATCTTAGAGACCATCAAGTCCAGCCTCTAGGTTCCATCCAGGGAACCCAACACCTAGGAATAAGAATCCTCTTGATCACAAGAGGGAGGAAAACAGCAAACCTATCTGTATTGGGGTGAGGGAGTTGAGCAATCCCAGTCAAACAGATTGAATTGACCCACCACCACACACACAAAAAACTTTAACAGGTTTAGCTTCCAAGTAAAAAACATAATTGTATTTTTATACTGGGGTGTGTGAAAATTGGCTGGATGGCACCTTTTAATCTCATGTTTTTATACAATGACAATAAATTCTATTCTATTCTATTCTATTCTATTCTATTCTATACTAATGAAATAAGAAAAGATTAAGCTTTCAACAGAAGACATCCTGCCATCTTCAGGATACAACCAGCATGCAGGACTAACTACATGGCAGATGGTAATACACACACAAGGTGATTATTATCTACATGACTTACCCGTATATACTCAAGCATAAGTCAACCCGAGTATAAGTCGAGGCCCCTAATTTAACCCCCCAAAACTGGGGAAACGTATTGACTCGAGTATAAGTCTAGGGTGGGAAATGCAGCAGGGCCTGGCAGCTCCTCCTTTGTGAGCTGGGGGAGTGGTGTGTGATGTTTAAAATGACTTTTAGCCACTGAGGCAAGTGCTTGGGTCAGTGGCTAAAAGTCATTTTAAACATCACACACCGCTCCCCTGTGATGCATGAGAAGCTGCACACAATGTTTAAAATGACTTTTAGCCACCAACCCAAGCACTTGCCTCAGTGGCTAAAAGTATTGACACAAATATAAGTCGAGGGCCCCTTTTTTCAGCCCAAAATTAGGGCTGAAAAACTAGGCTTATATTCGATTATATACAGTATTTTCAACTCCGAATCCTAGAGGAAAAGGTCTAGCCATGCCTGGAAGGTCACACTTTTGCCTCCTTTAGATCTTGGGTCAACAACTCCCCAGGAGCGGCTGAGGGCCATTTACCAATGTTGCCCTTCTGGTCCTCCCGGATCTGGATGTCTTTGCTCGCCGTCTCAACCTGCAGCAGGTCCCGAAACTCTTCTTTGTACACTTCCAGGTAAGAGATGCGAACCGTGCAGTCCAGCAGATCATTTTCGTCCATGAGTTTGAAGGTTTCGGCCATGGCTCGAGGGATGATGCCCTGCTCATCCTCGTTGATGGCAGCTGAAAGGAAGATATGGAGTCAACACAGCTGGAATGGATATGAGAAGTAAGGGAAGGAGTCAGCTCCATTATTTCTGCCCTTGCTTGTTTCTATTTATGAGAATTAACAACAGATGGGCACGAACTGCCAGTTTAGCAGTTTGTGGTGGTTCGTCCTACAATCAAGCAGGCATTTGGCATTTCCCAGCCCCATCTCCTCCAGGAGGCACCCATTCCAAGACTGATGAATCTGATTGATTAAGCAGTGAAACGTTTCAATCTCTCAAGAAAAGAAGTCCAGTTGCCATGACTCAACTTCCAGGTAAACACACCTGGATGGCTGAGAATCTTCACAGACATATGTGTTCTAGTCATGTTCAACTCTAGGGGCGGTGCTCATCTCTATATTCAAGCCAAACAGCCAGTGTTGTGCAAGTCCATGGCCACGTGGCTGCAAGGAAACACTGTTTTACCTTCCCACTTTTTACAGCAGTACCTATTTATCTACTTGCATTTACATGCTTTCGAACTGCTAGGTTGGCAGGAGCTGGGGTTAACAGCGGGAGCTCGCTCCACTGCGTGGAACTCTGGATTCAAACTGCTGAGCTGCTGGCTTTGAAGCCAACAGTTTTCGGAGCCTTAGTCTGCTGAGCCACACACACCGCTGTTGTATTCCAAGACAACATTTCAAATTCCCTGCCCTGCCTCCTCTGGGTGTTGCCTGTGAGTGGCTGCTTGCCAAAGGAGGAGGACCTGGGAACCACCAAACACCCGTTCAGCCCACGGACGAACCAGGACGAACCATCCATTCGGCAGTTCGTGCCCATCTCAAGAACTAGCCGCAAAGGCAACTCCACTATGTGGACATTTCCAGATTGTACGAGCAACCCAACCCAGTAAAAAAAAATGCTACTCACAGACGCTGGCTCCTCCAATGGTGTACGTCTTGCCCGACCCCGTCTGACCGTACGCAAACACGGTAACGTTGAAGCCTTCGAAAAATGCCTCCACCAGCGGTTCCACGCAGGCTGCGTACACAGACTCCTGGTCCGACGATTCAGTGAAGATGGTGTCGAAGTGGAAATGCCGGCTGTGCCCGAGGGTCACTGTCTTCACCTCCGGGTCGGCACGGAGGCAAGTGTGGTGGCCATGCAGGCGCTCCTTGGGCAGCAGCGGCCGAAGGCGCACAGCCACCCGGACGGGGGTCTCTTCCGCTGATGGCTGGGGCTTGGCTTTCAGGCCCATGGTAGGTCGTGGTTTGGAGGATCACGGCCACCATCAGCCAAGCCGGGGCACCATCTCCCAGCCTGGAACACAACTGGAAAGTAACAGTCAAAATAATAATAATCATGTGCAGTCAAAGCGATTCCATGGTTTCCCATTCCTTTCTTCTGGGAAGAAGAAAGGTACAGCTTTGCCCAAAGCCACCCGGGTTGGTTCTTCTACCGGGAGGCACCGTGTGTGTGGGGGAGAATCAAACTCCCAACCACTGGTCAGCAGCCAGAGACCTCGACCACTCAGCTATCCAGCCAGCCATCGTCAAAAGGAAGTCGATAAAGCCATCTCAGTAAAAAAATGAATAAACACGCATGCACACAAAGTTGCTGTGAGTTTTTCGGGCTGTTTTGCCATTTTTTGGAAGTTTTTCTTCCTGACGTTTCGCAGGCTCTGTGGCCGGCATCTTCTGAGGGCAAGGAGCTCAGGGAACTAGGGGCGCTTTTACACGACCCCTAAAATCCAAGGCAAAGGGCTCCCAGATCCGGAGCTTAAAAATGTTTCCCCACCAGCTGCGGACTTTAAACAAAATAAAGTATGACCACGCCCACCTGGTCTCCAAAGGTAAAAAAATCTTCTGATGCGGATTGTAAAGCTGTGGATGCCGGGCTGGGAGCCTTCCGTTTGTTTGTTTTTGTCCCCACCGCCTCTTTAAGAGACAGGAATTACTACAGGGCTGCTCCGGGCTGCTGGGAGGGCAAGCGGAGGTGAGCAGAGGTGAGCTTTTCTCCATCCCCTGGCTGCAGACAGGAAGAGGGACAAACCCCCACAATCTCTGGTCCAAATTTAAGTTGCAGGCGAATTTTAGAGGTCGTGTAAAAGCGCCCTAGGAGTTCTCTCTGTACTCTGGAGTATAGAGACATGCACACACACACACACACACACACACACACCACACACAAAGACAGTGGGAGAGAGAGAGAGAGAGAGAGAGAGAGAGAGAGAGAAGCACCCTGGCCACATCTGGATGTTATGCTAAACCCCCGTCAATCATGCTGATGGCGTTTTTTAAACTATGAAAGACCACTGAGCTTGTATCCCTTGTCTGCTCTCTCTCTCTCTCTCTCTCTCTTTCCTTGAATGGTCTTCTCGGTTCCTCAGGGCATCTACAAAGTTCTCCTCCAGTGCCAGATTTTACATGCAACGGTTTCCCACCACCACTACCCACCCACCCACCCAAATGAACCAACGTTTTGCACGACCCCAGAAGCCCTTCTTAATGTTGCATCTGACCGTGCAAACGAGCATACGAGACCATTTGGAATTCAGGGGATCTTTTGTCCTCCTTTTGGGGGGAAGCGGGTTCAACCCCCTTCTCCCTTCTCAAGCCGCTGGCTTAAGCCCTGCCATGCCTCCCCCACCCCAAATATATGCAAGGAAGGAGGCGATCCGCTCCCCCAAAAAAACAAGCCTGGCTAGGCACCGGGCTTGCAGGCGCTCCAGCCTCGAGAGGGCGGAGGGAGTGCGAGAACCAGCCCCCAGCCCTCTGCACGAGCTCAGAGGCACCCTCCTCCCGGCTTCTCCCCGTTGCCGTCCGCTTACCTCTCTCAGCGGGGAGGCTTTGGGGCGTCGCTTGCACCCAACCCCTCCGGAGTCAGCGGGGATGGGGGAGGCAGGCAGCGACAGATGTGGGGCGGGATCGGACCAGGACGGAGACCGCCCCACCGCCCCAAACCGGCGCGGGGAAATGGCGTCAGACAGGGGGCGCCTCCGTGCATGGCCTCCTCCTCCTCCTCCTCCTCCTCCTCCTCCTCCTCCTCCGGTGCCTCCCCATCTTCCCCAAAAGGAGGAGGTCGGGATATAGGGTGGAGCGTGCCAGAAGCAAGGCTCGGACACGTCGCTTTCTCTCTCCTTTCGTCGGGGGAACCACAAGTCCCAGAATGCTACCCTTGCTGGGACCTGTCATTTCCCCCCCCCCCCTGCAAAATCCATCTCTCCTTGCACATTGGACTTTTGGCCCTAGAAGAAGTGATTATGTTAAGCAAATTTTCGTTTGTACAAATTCCCATAGGAATGCATTGAAAATGGAGTAATCTCATTTTTATGTTGTACACCTCTCTTCTTTGTCTAATATGTGTACATCCTCATATTTGAAAGAGTGCCCTTTGTCCTTCAAATGGAGGTGTACTGCTGATTCTGGTCCTGAGCTGTTACCCCTCCTCTGTTGGGCCATCCTTCTGTATTCCTAGTCCAGTATTCCTGCCAAGAAAACTCCATGGATATGGAGTCACTCTTGTCTGGTCTTTTCATTTAATCCACAGTCATTAGCCCTGATGAGCTGAGTTTCTGGACCGGCTCTTCCACCAGCCAGCCTTAGGGCAGGATCTGTCCCTTTGCACACGACAGCCTTAGAAGGTAGGCTGGACTCGGGAAGAGAGAAAAGTGACCTGCTCGGTTTGAAATGACAATAACCATCCTCATCAAAGAAAACGCTAGAAAAACATTTAAAAGGGGGCGATTGTAGCACACTTTATAGATACAGTCTATATTTTTTTTCGCAAACAACCTCCCATTGGTTTATAAACAACTGTTGATGCAAAGCAAATTGTAACTTCTCATCACAAAAAGGAAGATGCAACAAGGTAGCAACAGAAAGACCGGTAGACCAGGCCTGTCCAACAGGTAGAACGGGGGCTACCAGTAGCCCGCAAAGGGTTCAAAAGTAGCCCGCTGGCCATCAATAAAAAAGTGAGGGGATAAGTTCTCCAGCCCTCCCTCCCCCATCCCAGGGGCCACCACTCCCCCAGCAAAGTTCTCAGTCTGCCAGCCCACTGTCTCGGCTGAGTGGGGCAGTTCAAGGGCCATGGCGCAGTCCCCTGCTCGAGCCGGGTGCAAGGGAGCCATGTGCATGGTCATGTGGGTTGCCCCTTGGAAGTGGTGATCTGTGCAAGCATGCATGAGCCCCTCTTGCACCCACCCACACCAGTTGGAGCGGGTGCAAAAGAAGTGTGTGCATGGTCAGCCTTCCCATAGGAATGCATTGAAATATGTTCCCTCCAGAACGGATTAACTGATTTTTCAATGCATTCCTATGAGAAACCGCTGCTCTACTTACATTTTTTTTTTACGTATGAGCATGTGCTTGGAACGGATAAAATTCGTAAGTAGAGGTTTTAGTGTAGTAGCCCTCAGGCACTTTGCACCAGAAAAAGTAGACCTCGGCCTGTTCAAAGTTGGACAGCCCTGCCGTAGAGGAACACATTGGTGGCCTGGCAGGCAAAATAAAACCCCAGGATCACCTCAGGTGTTTCCTGCAAGCTTTGTTGTTGGCATCCACCCGTCGTTGGTTTAAGCATCTGTCTGTGGAGCCAGAGGTTCGGAGTTCGATTCCCCACTGGGGCTCCTTGACAGGAGCTGTATGTGGACTCAGAGGGTGCTGAAAATTAACTTGACCAACAGAGGTTGAGCCTTTAAGACGCCGTGCAAAGACAAAAGCATCCGAAGAGGGGGGACAAAAATAGAAATAGAGGCCTCTGTTTTTTCGTTCGCGTTTGGTAAATGAGACTACAGTAGTTGGAATATATGGAAGATGAGCCATAGGTGGAGAGATATGGAACACACATCATTGCTGGTGAAGCCTCCGGCAGGTGCACACTGCTAGACTACACTGGTCTCTTCAGCAGGCAGCCTCAAAAGGAATTAACGATATTCTAGTGACATCCTGAAGCATTTATAGTTGCATTAAATGTACATAAACACTGTTATACTTTAAAGCAACTTAACACACCCCCGCATTGTGTTACAGATACATGTAACTTAGTTGTGCTACCAGTTACTTGTGGTACAGTTACAAGTAACTAATTACGTGCATCTTCAGGGCTCTGACAAATGAAAAACACCGAACTAGATATTCACACGCTGCCTAGATGCCCTAAGCACATCCCATCTCGCCTGATTTTGGAAGCTAAGCAGGGTCAGCCCTGGTTAGTACTTGGATGGGAGACCACCAGGGAATACCAGGTGCTGTAGGCGCTTGGAGTAGGAACTGGCAAACCACTCCAGTATTCCTGCCAAGAAAACTCCATGGATATGGAATCACGAAGAGTCGGTAACGACTGTAACGACACAACACACACACAGATATTCAAACAGTAGCCTAATGCAGGGATAAGCTTCTTTATTGAGTTCCCCAGGACCTTTGTCATGATAATTCCCATTGCAAAATGAAGTTGTTGCTCTAATTTTGGGCGTGGCTTTAAAAAACGACGGGTATTTTATTTTAAAGTCATTTACGAGCTCCCAGGAGGGAAACCCCTTCAGCTCATTAAGAATGGTATGACCCATGCAAATAACTCGGGAGTTTAAAGAGAGTCCATCATTCCCACTCTGATCGGCCAGGGAGAAGAAGCAGCGGCAACAGCGTTGGCGGGGAGGCGCGGTCAGCAGCTGGCGGACGCGGGGCCAAACCAGCTTTCCCCATGGTTCTCCGGATCCCTTTGCGGAGAAGTGCCAGCTTCACCCCGGACCACCAGCCCGGGGCGGAGGCAGCCCCGCCACCTCCTCCCGGGCCGGTGAAGTTGGAAGCCAACGTGGTGGTGCTGGGCGCAGGCAGCGTGGGGAAATCAGGTGAGTGAGCTGCGCGCGGGATGCGACCCACCCAGGCGCGCCCCAGAGAAGCCTCCCGAGTCGACCCGCGGGGCTCTCCAGCGGCCCCACATCCTCCACCCCGCTCCCCCCACCCCCCCCGGGGGGGCAGGAGTGGGAGGTCGGGGTGGTTTCTGGGCGTGAGCAGGGCATCCAGACCAATTTGGCATGTGCCACTTAAAGGAAACCGTTGCCCATTTCCCAGAAAGAGAGAGAAAAGGAGCCAGAAGCGTTGCATGCAACAAACAAACAAACAAACAAACAACAGCAGCAGCAGCAGCAGCAACAACAACAACAACAACAACGGGTGGAGTCCTCCAAAGAAATCCCTAATCTGTGTTGGGTCCTTTCAAGGAGAGAAGTGGACACACAATATTTTGAATAAGTACATTGATAAGGTTTCCTAAGTGATGCAAAACAAGGGGGCGGGGCTTTTAATAGAAAGGTAGCTCATGCAGTTTTGTAGTATAAAATATAACCCCCTTCCTCCCCCCCCCCGCCCCAGGTAATACAATGGTTTAGGCATTTGGGCTGCAGAGCCCGAAGATGGGAGTTGGATTCCTCCCTGTGCCACCCAGCCTGGGTGGCCTTGGGCAAGCTGCACACAGTCCCAGGGATCAACCCCAGAAAGGAAGGGTCAGCCACTTCTTAAAACTTGGGAAAGTGCCTGGAAAACTCTGCAAAGTATTGCCATAGATCAAAATTGACTTGCCTGATGATGATGATGATGATGATGATGATGATGATGATGATGATGATGATGATGATGATGATGATGATGATGATGATGATGATGATGATTATGTATTACCTACCACTACACAGCAGACAAGATGTTTAGGGCTGTGATTATGTATTACCATATCAGTAATTGTCAATGCTTCCCTAAAAACTTGTTTAGGGCTTTGTGACTGCACCCAGCGTGCTGATTACCACGAGGACATCCAGTAATTGTCAATGCCAATTTTTTATTTATTTATTAACTCTTTATTACTGCATTATTATTATTATTATTATTGGGACCTCCTTACCGGTTTATTATTATTATTTTTATTATTATTATTTTATTTATTTATTTATTATTATTATTATTATTAATTTATTATTATTATTATTATTAATAATAATAATAATAATAATAATAATAATAATAATAATAATAATAATAATAATAATAATAATAATAATAATAATAATAATAATAAATATTTAACCACACAGCTATCTACACTGGATTTTATATCACCAATCACTAGTCGAACGCTTCCCAAGCGTTTAGGACTCAGTGATGTATTGGTGAATTATGCAAGCAGATCCCAGTAAGGTGACTTTCTGCATCTGACTGATGGTGACTTTGTCAACTCCAATTTCTTCTAAATACTTGCTTAGCTCTTTGGGCACTGCACCCAGCGAGCCAATTACCACTGGGACCACCTGTACCGGTTTATGCCAGAGTCTCTGAAGTTCAATCTTGAGATCCTGATATCGGGTAATTTTTTCAAGTTGTTTCTCAATGACTCTACTATCTCCTGGTATGGCAACATCAATGATCCACACTTTTTTCTTCTTCACAGTCACAATATGTGGGGTATTGTGCTCCAAAACCCTGTCTGTCTGTATTCGGAAGTCCCAAAGTAATTTTGCATGTTCATTTTCAATCACTTTTTCAGGCTTATGATCCCACCAGTTCTTTGCTATGGGCAGATGATAGTTCTGACACAAATTCCAGTGGACCATTTGAGCAACTACATTATGACGCTGTTTGTAATCAGTCTGAGCAATTTTCTTGCAACAACTCAATATATGGTCAATAGTTTCATCTGCTTCTTTGCAGAGTCTACATGTGGGGGACTCAGCTGATTTTTCTATTCTAGCCTTAAATGCATTTGTTCTGACAGCTTGTTCTTGAGCTGCAAAAATCAGGGCTTCTGTCTCTTTTTTCAGTGTTCCATTGGTGAGCCATAGCCAAGTCTTTTCCTCATCTACTTTTCCTTTGACTTTTTTCGTGGAACTGCCCATGCAGCACTTTATTATGCCAGCAATCAGCTCGTATTTGCATTGTTGTTTTCCTGTATTGACCTTGTTTGATTTAATTTAAACACCTCCCTGTTCTTAACCTCCAATAATGCTGGCTATGTACTATTTTTTACATAATCTGTCAACGCATGCTTCTCTTTTTCAACTGTCTGCTTCACTTGCAGAAGACCTCTACCACCTACTTTTCTAGGTAAATACAGCCTGTCAACATCACTGTGTGGATGCAATGCATAGTGAATGGTCATAAGTTTTCTTGTTTTCCTATCTAGAATATCTAGCTCTGTCTGAGTCCTGTTTATAATGCCAGCGGTATACCTGATGACTGGTATGGCCCAGCTATTAATGGCCTTGATGGTGTTACCACCATTCAGCTTACTTTTTAATACTTTTCTGACCCTTTGGATATATTCTTTACTGACCACATTTTTCACTTGCCCATGCTTGATATTATCTAATTCCAGTATGCCCAGATATTTATAGGCTTCAGACTGATGATACTTAATAGCTTGTCCATTTGGCATTTCAATTCCTTCACTCTCAATTATTTTTCCTTTTCTCAGTGCCACTGTGGCACATTTGTTTAGTCCAAACTCAATACTAACATCAGTACTGAAAGTTCGGGCTGTGTTGGTCTGTGAGTGTATTTCAGTTTCTGATTTTCCATACAACTTTAAGTCATCCATATACAATAGATGAGAAAATTTCCCTGAATTTTTAGCAGTTTGGTACCCTAAATTTGTGTTCTGCAAAATTATTGAGAGGGGAATCAGGGCAATAGTAAATAGCAGAGGTGACAAAGAGTCACCTTGAAAAATCCCTCGTTTGATGCTAACCAATCCATAGCTTTCATCCCTGACAAACAATTCTGTTTTCCGGTTCTTCATTGCATTTTCAATTAGGGCACTAATACTTTTACATATTCCAATGACATCCAGGCTTTTTTAATAGTCAATCCTATTTTATTATTATTATTATTATTATTATTATTATTATTATTATTATTATTATTATTATTATTATTATTATTATTATTATTATTATTATTATTATTATTATTATTATAATAATTATTATTATCTTAAATGTATAAGCTGAACAGTGTTTAACAACAAGATGTACATTTAATTATTAGATATTATTATTATTCTAGTGTTTATGTACATTTAATGATAGATATGTACATTCTAGGGGGTTATAAGCTCAAATAATAAATTACTGTGATGGTTACGGTTCTGAGCCACCTACAGCATTTGTCTGTATGGTTACTCAGAAGAAGCCAATCCCATTGATTTAAACAGGCCCTGTTTCCCATAGCAGTTGGGGCTGTAGCTGGTATGAACTGCCAGATTGGCTGCAATATCCACCCTAGACTCGGGTGTCAAGCAAAGGGTTACTGGCTCAGTGAGATCCTTCTTCAAAAAAATATGGTAATACATTAACAGTTTGGTTCAGATGTTCCTGTGAAATCTAGCACATCCTTGCCAAGGAGATGGTACTGTTCTTTGGCTGCTTGCTTCTGAATCAATCTGCAGAGGAGGAAGTGAGAAATGTGTACAGGATCACAGGTGTCCACCATGCATGGGATTTAATCTGTTTTTAATCTGGAGCATGAGCCTGACACTGCAAAAATCCAGGCTGAGCTGCGAGGTGTTTAATGTCCAGAAGGAAACCTATGCATCTCCTGTGGCAGAATTGCCTGTCAACATAGTCCCAATGTTTGCTGAGATGGTTTTCATTGTAGCGCTGATTCCCTTCTCCGCTTATCACTTTTCTTAGCCTCAAAATAGAATGCCCCATGCCCAAGAACCTACTGAATCTGTTGTGTAAAGCAGTAACACAACCTCTACTTTCTCCCCTGCAGCTTTGACAGTGCGCTTTCTCACAAGGAGGTTTATCGGGGAGTATGGGGACATGGGTAAGTGTCCTGGGAAGGCCAGCATGGAGAGTTTCATGCTTGTTTATTTGCTCTCGACTTTTTGGGAAAAGAGACTGGATGGTCCAGGGAACTGGAGAAGCCCCTCCTGTTAAGAATGAATTCCAGAGAAACAACGGGATTGTTTCTGTGAGGTGATGAGCAAGCTATACCTTAGATGTTCCAAATCTGGAATTAGAGGCATGCATATTTGTATTTTGGGAGTGCAGTTCCCCCCACCTCACCCCCCATACACGTCATCACGGCCTGCACAATCATCATTTTGTATTGAAAAAGACCTGTTCTTTCTCACAACGCCCTCTGGCACATCTGTTCCTTAAAAGCAAGAATCTCCTTTGCTGTAGCACTTCAGAGACAACAGCTAAAGCTTGCAGATTAGGGTTAACCTTAGCTGTTTGTCTATGACTATTTTGGCAGTCACTGCTTTGAAAGCTTACACGGGCCATTTGTAATGCCACCAATGGACTTTTCTTGGTCCATAGGAACCTGCCGCCCAAACAGTACCCCCCCCCCTGCATATCCGAAGAAAATGGACTGCCATGCAGAAAAAAAACTCCCACTGAACTAAATCTGTTCATAGTCCACTGCAAAACTTTTCCTTTTGTGACTGTAGGCCCACATGGTTCAGAAAAATTACATTTGCAGAGGCAGGAGCATATGCTGGCTCCCCATGAACAGGGGTAATAAAGCAGGGTTATAATCCACTGGTCGGCCCGTCCATGGCCTCATGCACTGTGTGTTACGCACTCGACTTTTGTGGGTTGCTTTTGCAGGGAGGTCGGCCGATCTCTAACAAACGGAGAGGCGTGCCAGTTGGAAAAGGGAGTTGTGGGTGCTAAAAGTGGTGGGGTGGGGGAGAGGCTCGGTCTCTAGGGAGTGGCTGCCTGGTAAATGAGAACCTTTCCTGTTTGTCTCCTCCCAGAGTCTGTCTACACCCATACTTTGGCACTAGAAGGCAAGGAGATCCTTTTCCACATCTGGGACTTCCCCTGCTCACAGGTGAGGGAGCTCTCTGGCCTCCATTGTCTTCCCTATACAGTGGTACCTCGGATAACAACTGCCCCGGATAACGAATAATGCGGATAACAACTGCAAATTTCCGGGTATAGGGCTGCCTCTGATAACGAATTTTCCCTATGGGCTGCCTCGGATAACGAATCGCAATTCCTAGGTATAAGTCTGCCTTGGAGAACGAATTTTCTCTATGGGCTGCCTTGGATAACGAATCTTCCTATGGGCTGCCTCGGATAACGAATTTTCCCTATGGACTGCCTCAGATAATGAATTTCCAGCATGCATCAGTAAAAAAGTTATCCCAGGTGAAATTGCATCTGTACCTTTAAAGTGCACTTTTTAAAGAGTTTTGAGCAAAAAAACCAGGTGTCTGTGCCTTTTTCCTAGGCTCCAGAACAGATTAAACGGTTTCCCATTCATTCCTATGGGAAACTGCATTTTGGATAACAACGTGTTTTGGATAACAACTAACCTCGGAGAACGAATTACTGTCGTTATCCGAGGCACCACTGTATTTGTTTTCCATCTTTTGAACATCATCCTCCCCTACAACCTGAAACCATCAAGAGTCATTGTTGCTGCCCTTTCCTGGTTTTTTTTTGGGGGGGGGAGGGCAATGCAGTGGAACAATATAAAACCTATTGGCAAACAAGCATACAGTGGCCCCTCGTATAACAAACGGTTTGTATAACATCAAGTCTACAACATAAAAAATTCCAGAGATAGGGGGAATTTGCTTAACAGAATAAGTCTATGGGGCGAATCCGTAAAACATAAAAAAGGTCACAAGTAGGGATTCCTCTGTTTTCAATGCATTCCTATGGGGAAATTTGTATAAAGAAAAATTTGCTTAACATAATTCCATTTGGAAAGAATTACTTCCTTTATACAGGTACCACTGTATTCCTAATTTGTGTCAATTGATCCCAAAATTTCTGGGAGAATACCCCCAAATGAGCCATGCTGAATAATTTTCTAAGTATTTCCAGCTTTTTGGGAATAATTATGCTAGCTTTTATCTATCAGTGATTGTTTGCTCATTGAATGGATAGAAAGGTGTCCTAAGCTTTGTACGGTTTCCTCATAGCAGTGTAGGTACTTTATTCCTTTCTGGTCTATTTTTACAACAGACCCTGTGAGGATCTAAGCATGATGGGCTCCGGGATACTAACTGTAGCAACAGAGACACCTCTAAATATTATGTGGTTGCTGATAAGCTCTCTGACTTGGACCAAGTAATGTGTGGATTTTAAATCAACACAGAGAAATATCCAATCAGCTAGAGAATGGATTCAATTGGTACCTTTCTGATACTGAAAAAAACAGAAGCCTTAAATAAAAAGTGCTGTTTTATTTTAAATGGGGACTCTGTGGCCCCTAAGATGCTGTTTGATGCCACTGCCTGTTCGCCCAACCTAGTGTGGCTTGTTGCTGGGGAGGATGGGACTGGAGTCTAACAAACCATCATTTCTGAGCTTCGTAGACCTATAGAGGATGGACATATAAAGCAAAGTGTTCTGCTTATATACCGCCCCATACCACTACAAGTAGAGGATGGACATATACCTGCAGACCAATAGGGTGGCAACTTTTCAGTCAATCAAAATGTAGTTTCTTCAATGTGTCCAATTTGTTATTGAATCCCACAACACGGTGCTTAAACTGCAGAGCTGCAGCCAAGACTCTGCTCATGGCCTGAACCCGATTCCAGTAGGCTCGGGTAGCTGGCTCAGAAGTGGATTTGGCCTTCCACGTAGCCTGCATGATTAAACTGCCAACTGCCCAAAGAGCGCTCTTAAACTCAGAATTACCAACACCGCAGGCCGCCCCCCACCCCACCCCTCTGAGCCCTGTTTGTCTCCCCTCTCAGGAACGGGCCGAGGAGAGCTCAGGAGAGAAACGCATCCAGTGGGCTGACGGCTTTGTGCTGGTCTACAGCATCTGCGACAGGGCCAGCTTTGACAGCCTTCGGCCCCGAGTCCAGGTCATCAAGGCAGCCAAGGAGGGGCCGAGCCAGGAAAGGGTCCCCATTGTCATTGTGGGCAACAAGCGGGACCTGCACCACCGGCGCGCCGTCTCCAGCGAGGAAGGGCGGCTCCTGGCCCTCTCCATGGACTGCGAGTTCTACGAAGTCTCCGCCGCGGAAGCCTACCATGGGCCCCTCCTGGTCTTCCACGCCCTGGCCGAGCGCATCTGTGAAGCCAAGCTGGCCCTCAAGAAGGGGACCGGCCTCCGAAGCATCGTCAAGAGCGTGTCGGCCGTGTTTGCCCGGAAAAGGACGGACTCGATGTAAGAGGGGGAGAGGATCTGGGAAGGCTGTGACCACCTGGGCCACCTCAGCAGGCAGGGCGGGCAAGGAGGTCTCTTTTGGGTCCAGTGCCGCGTGTCCTTGTGCTCTGAACCCAGGTGGGAGCACCATTGCAGAGAGCTCAGGGCCGTTCTCGTGTGTGTGTGTGTGTGTGTGTGTGTGTGTGTGTGTGTGTGTGTGTGTTGGACTTATGGGGTGCATCCACACGCACTCAAAAAGCAATCAATATGAAAAAAAGCTCAGGATTGCCCATTTCTTCTTCAGTTTTGTGGTTTTAGGCGCGCACACACCCGATTTTACTGCAAAAGTGCTACCTTTCCAGATGTTTTCGGGGGCAAATCCAGGAGTTCAGAACCAACCTGGGCGAACCATGTGTGGCCCTCAACCCCCTTTTCAATGCCAGCGTTATCCCTACACTACAATTAGGAGGATGGGCCAGCCAAAGAGCTGGTTCAGATGGCTGCCTGGATGTCTAGAAAGCCCATCAAGGGGGAAATACACCTCTTCCTTACATCAGAACCTGAAAGGGTAGGATTTTAACTAAGGGTCGGTAGAGGTTGACTGTAACCTGATCCCTCGGTTCCCCTCCCCCCTCAAGCCTTGCAGGGCAGTGGTTAAACTGCAGTGCTGCAGTGAAAACTCTGCTCATGGCGCAGGTTCAATCCCAGGTAGGTGGTCTGAGTTTCTCTCCACTTTCCATCCTTTCTGAAGTTGGTAAAACGAGTACCCAGCTGACTGGGGAGGCCATGTGTCACCTGCAGAATTAACTTGTAAACTACCCAGAGAGTGCTTTAACCTCCACGAGACTGTCTATAAGCAGCACGCTTTGCTTTTTGAGCCAAGTGTGGAGCAGTTCTGCTTGAAGGATATTTTTTTTTAAAGAAATGATTTCTAATTTAATATCCCAACAAGCAGGTGACACCCACCAGCGTCTGGTTCTGTCATCCTTGCTGGAAGTGAGCACCTGCATTTTCTGGAAATGAATCTTGCCTGTTGACCTCTGCTCTGGGAATGCCAATGGGTCCACCAGATGAGGATGTTCTCTTATCTCTGGGGGGGGGGGTGGCTCCCTCCCTCCCTCCCTGGTGGGAGCAGCTTAGAAGAAGCGCCTTCCTCGTATCATGGAGTTGGAAGGGGCCAACAATTCCAGCTCAGGGCAGGAATTCCAATCACATGATATCTACCAGTGGGGTGGTCTGAATTTCTCTTGAATGCCTCCAGTGTTGGAGCGCTCACTATCCTCCCAAGGTCCTGAGTTCCCTTGTTGGACTGCTCTAACAGTTAGGAACTTGTTCCGGATATTCAGCCAAAAGCTGGTTTCTCTTAACTTGAGCCCGTTGTTGCGCATCCTGCGCTCTGGGATGATGGAGAATGGATCCTTCTCTTTCTCTGTACGAGAGCCTTTCAAATATTTGAAAAGTCCTGTCCTATTGCCCCCTCAGTCTTCTTCTCTTCAGGCTTCCCCCCACCTTGTCAACTCCGTTCTTCCTACTAAGATATTATATTCTCTGCCAAATTTCTCCTGCAGACTCTGGGTTGTTTGTCTCCCCCCCCCCCCCTCGCTTGCTGGAAGCCTGAGTTGCCATTACCAGGCTGTGAGTAAGTGCCTAGAACTCAGTGTCCTAAATGGGCCTCTCCCTCCATCTCTTCCTCTTGGTCCTTTCCCTGACAGTATGGCAGTTGGTGTTTGCTGTTCAGACACACACACACACACACACAAATGGCTTTCCCCCAAGATCTTGTGTAGGCGTAGTAGATCTTAAATCATCCTGGGTAGGAGCTACAGCTTGCCTTCAGACAGAAAACTATCCCCTAAGGCCTCTGACGGTTGATAAAAAGTACAGTGGACCCTTGTATAACAAACAGCTTGTATAACATAAAATCTGTACAACATAAAAAATTCCAGAGATAGGAGAAATTTGCTTAACATAATCACCTATGGGGAGAATCCGTACAACATAAAAATGGGATCACTCCATTTTCAATGCATTCCTATGGGAATTTGTGTAAAGGAAAATGTGCTTAACATAATTTCATTTGGAACGAATTAATTTCTTTATACAGGGTACCACTGTAAGGCAATGGAGAGGAGGGGACTCCTCAGTCATTTCTCCTGTAGATCTGAGCTCTTGTTTCTAGACCCGGCCCTACTGGGAGGCATAAGAACATAAGAAGAGCCATGCTGGATCAGGCCAACGGCCCATCTAGTCCAGCTTCCTGGATCTCACAGTGGCCCTACCAAATGCGTCTGGGAGTGCATGAGACTAGATATCTGTTTCCGGATACCATTCCCCTGCATCTGGCCCTTGAAGTAACCCAGTTTTAAGCCTGGAGATTACACATCTCCATCATGGTTTGTAGCCTGTGATGGACTTTTCCTCCAGGAATCTGTCCAATCCCTTTTTGAAGGCATCCAGGCCAAATGCCATCACCACATCCTGTGGCAGGGAGTTTCAAAGACTAACAACATGCTGGGTGAAAAAATATATATTTTTCTTTTGTCTGTTCTCACTCTCCCAAACCTCAATGTGAGTGGATGTCCCCTAGTTCTGGTATTTTGTGAGAGGGAGAAGAGTGTCCCTCTATCCACTTTACTCATGCCCTGCATTATTTTGTACGTCTCAATCAAATCTCCTCTCAGGTGCCGACCTTGCCTCAGGTCCCAGCCCTGCCATTGGTCCTCTTGAACTTCCCAGTTTCATTGCTTCAGGAAAATCTGCCTTGTTTCCTCTGTTGAGATAAGATTCGGTTGCCCCTCCGTTGGTTTTGTATCTGTTGACAGGTTGGAACATCAGACACAAAACAAAGCAAACTTGGGAACAAAACCCAACAGAAGAGCTCAACATGAATGCAGTAGATTTGTTGTCCGCCAAATGTGGAGTGGTTTTTTTGAGCGAAAGGGGAAGTTAACAACAGAAAGGAAGGTGGTGGAATGTAGTATCTTGGAGAGAAGCCAGCACTCTCTCCTTCCATAATGTTTTTCTCCCAGCTCATGCAAAACCTCCAGGAGTTAAGACCTAGAACTCAAGAAGTATGTTGGGACTCAGGTGTGACAATCTATTCCGCAAAGCAGGTCTGTTTGCTTATCTTTCTCTCTTGGGAGGCTTTTCCTGGGCCTAAACTTGACACAGAGGTGTAAATAAGATGAATGTTCCCTATTTTTCTCATGTCATTTCTGTCCTGGCACTTTTAAATTGTGTAACAAGGAATAAAAACAATGCATCTCCAGAGGAGAATAAGGTATGTTACGTATGGTTTGTTTTTAATATTATAAGCTACTTCACGTCCTCTTGGGGAGAAAAAAAAGGGCAGTAAATAAGTAAGTAAATAGTCCTGCGGGTAGATAGCTCAAAGGGTAAGCTTGCTAAGAATTCTGGGAGCTATAGTTCAGAATTGGAGTTTGGAGACTGTCAGCAGAGAACAAGGTCGGAGAGGCAACCGGGGAAGATGACGCAGCCTTGGATTAAGCTGATGACAAGCCCTGCTTAAGAGAACTGTCCGATTCCAACGAGAATTCATGGGCTGGATCCTGCAGAGCTAGAGAGATGAAGCTCATTCCTCTTGTGGCGACCACGGCCAGGAACTCTGCCAGCAGGGCTGGCTTTGTAACGTTTCCCTTCAGCCTGGATTAAGCTGATCTCTCTGGCCACTGCCTGCATCATCATGGAGGACCTGGTTTAGATCAGTGCAGAGAGAGGAATCTGCCAGCCGTTCTGTGCACACAGCAAATGGTTTGCAACAATCAAGTCCCAAGGAGTGTGCCTGCATGCTGGAGACAGGCAGAGCGGATGGAGATAGTTTCAGAAGCTTTAGGTGCAACCTTATTGCTTTTGTTCCTCTGCATCACTACCCAGAATGACAGCTAATTTAGGAACCTCAACAGTGCCCCAGTGTGGTAATTGGCATACTGGGTGTGGAACCTAAAGAGCTAAGCAAGTATTTAGAAGAAATGGGAGTTAACAAAGTCACCATCAGTCAGCTGCAGAAAGCCCTATTATTATTATTATTATTATTATTATTATTATTATTATTATTATTATTATTATTATTATTATTATTATTATTATTATTATTATTATTATTATTATTATTATTATTTTCAAAGTACAACATGTGTACAATGAGATTAGCTAAGCCTCCCTCATACACCCCCACCCCCACCCCAACACAATGAAGCCCACTAACAATAAAGACAGCCCTGTTGCTGGTGAAGAGGACAGGTGTGCCCAGGATCTGGTGAGTCAAGATCATGTCAATTCCACCACCTGTAGGATGACCCTGGAAGAACAGCTCTTGGAGGACAGTGGTCCATCCGGATGAATCACTCGACTGCCACCGACATGGGCGGAGTGGGAGGCACTTTGCATCATGCCTTAGACAGCCTTGGGTTTTGACCTCCTGGGAGGCACACTGAAGGAGAACCACCCACGGATGAAGCTGTTTGGATGAGCAACGAAATGTTTCTCTCTGTTTCCATGACTCAACTTTATAGATCATGACTTTACCTTTACAGGTCAACAGAGTCCCATCCATGGAGAATTGGGGTGGGTTGGGGCTCCCCTGCGAAAAGCTTACCTAGAGCACCCTAGAGGTTGGACTACATCTCTTGCATCCATCCAGACTGTTATTTAACAGCCCCATGATGCACGGAAGACACCAAGACCCAAATACCATTTCTGAACCACCCACAGACTGCCTGCCTGCCTGCCTGCCTGCTTGCCAGGGCTTTGAAAACTCAGGAACTGCCAAATATGGGGTGATGGGGATGGATAACATGCACACACCCAGTACCTTTTGGGTCCCTTATGTGCTATGCTTCTCCAGCTGCTGGGATCCAAGTGGCCAGACATCAGGGTAGAGATAACTTTGAAGTAATGGGACATTTGACATTTCCAAAGGCAGAGAGGGGGGGGGGGGAGGCGTGAGTTCCAGCCTCTCTCGGGCTCATTCCTTCTGTGGCACTTTCCACCCGCTCCTTTCCCCTGCTTCCTCTCCGTGTGGGTTCGTAGGAGAGCGGCAGTCCCAGACCTTTAAGCGCGTGGGAGATAAAGTTCAGCCCCTGGAAGAGTACAGAAAAGTTGCATCTGCTCAAGAGGCAGCACCATTGACTCACAGGCAAGCACAGGGTTCGCTGGCCGGTTCCAAGTTCAATTCCCTGGCTCTTAACAGGAGCAGAGGGTGGGAGAAGCATCTTCCTGTGTGCGTGGAAGGCTGGTGCCAGTGTTCAGAACAGACCGTCTAGGGACAGATGGAAGGGGACCATGTGAGCGACGGTCCCCTTCCTGTGTGCTTCATGTTTGTTTCTCCCTTCCTGAACCCCTGCTGCTCTGTTGGGTGCCATCCAGACCTAAGAAAACATGCCTCCTCTTGTTTGGGCTGGTTAAAGGAGAACTGAGGATGCACAAGAAGCACGCTTATGGGATCCATAGCTTTGCACGACCGCGATGGGCTCCATAGCCTTAGCTCAGAGGCACACGGCCAATGTTCTCTTCTCATCGCATGCAGTGAAATCATCTGATGTCAGTTGCCCATCCCTTGGAAAAGTTACTTTCCTGGACTCCGAGAGCTTCCCTACCACCAGCCAGCCAGCCTGGTCCTTGCTACGGTTTCCTCTCCATCATGATTTTATTTAACCTGTTTTGTTATCTTTCTGGCATTTACTCAGGTTTCATTTTGCACATAGGACATCACAAACCAGCATTTTGCAAGCATGGTTTATTTACAGACATGGCAGTTGAGTTGAGGTGGAAGCACACAGCTTAAATACAGACTTGTCAAAGTTCACAGCGGCCACATCAGTGAGACCTGTGGGTTTCAACAGAGAGAAATGTACAGTGCAGCATCTAGGTTAAAAATAATAACAAATTGCACAGATATAGGATGGGAGAAACCTGGCTGGAGAATAGTACATGTGGAAGGGATCTGGGAGTCTGGGTTGACCACAAATTGAACATGTCAGCAGTGTGACACAGTGGCCAAGAAAGCCAAAGTGATTCTTGGTTGCATCAAAAGAGGCATAGTGTCTAGATCAAGGGAAGTGATAATACCGCTCTATTCTGCTCTGGTCAGACCCCACCGGGAGTACTGTGTCCAGTTCTGTGCGCCTCAATTTAAAAACGATGTTGACAACCTTGAGCAGGTCCAGAGGAGGGCAACCAGGATGGTTAAAGGTCTGGAAGAAACGTCTTACAAGGAGCGGCTTAGGGAGCTGGGAATGTTTAGCCTTACAAAAAGAAGGCTGAGAGGGGATATGATAACCGTGTTTACATATTTGAAAGGATGACATATTGAAGAGAGGACTGGTTTATTTTTCCATTGCTTCAGAGCCTAGGACTCAGAGCAATGGTTTCAAACTACAGGAAAAGATATTCCATCTGAACATTAGAGAGAACGTCCTGATGGCTAGAGCTGTCAGGCAGTGGAATACACTGTCACAAAGGAGAGTGGTGGAGTCTCCTTCTTTGGAGGTTTTTAAGCAGAAGCCGGATGGGCATCTGTCAGGAGCACTATGATGGGTATTCCTGCATGGCAGGGGGTTGGACTAGATGGCCCTTGAAGTCTCTTCCAACTCTATGATTCTATGATTCTATGAGTGACGCCCAGCAGGATGTTCACTCGACAGAAGCGAAAGAGGCACGCTCCATCTCACTCAGAAATGATAACTCATGTTCTTGCTTTGTGAGCCGATGGCTCTTGGCCGGACAAGAAGGGCTGCAAACTGACATGGAGGAAGGTCTACAAAGCCTGCAAGAACAGCTGATGAGAAGCAGAGGTTTGGAATCCAAGAGCACCTCAGTCTTTCTTGAAAGGGGTGCCGTACAGGCCCGCATACAGAGCCCTCTGGTAGAGCGCTTCAGAGCTGAACCGGAACAACCCTTCACTCCATCTCCGGCGGCCAGCTCCCTCCTTATAAGGTGAGAAAGCCGACCTGCCGGATGCAGCAGGCTGAGGAGGAAGAGGGTCGTCAAGGTTGATGAAGGGCAGAGGGTAGTGGCCACGGCTTAAACGCCTCACATCTTGTCCTGGGCCAAGACCCCAACCTTCCGGGGCCAACGCAGCCTCCGACTGGGCCCCTTCCTGCTCTCCGGTTGAATCTGGATGGTCCCCAGTTGGGCCTGGACTGGCATCTTCTTGCTCCATGTGATTTGGAAGCTACAGCGATGGAGGAGGTCAGGGGCAGATGGGAGGTGGGGAGACGGGCACAGAAAGAAGAGTTTGGTTCAGCAGACCAAAGTCAGACTGTCTCAGATGGATCTTCCCAACTCCACTCATGGGGCCCCATCCATTGACTTGCCCCCGATCCTTTTGCTATGGGATCCCAGCCTCCCATGTCCCAAGGAGGCAGGATCAAGGGCTCATCTCAGCCCCCCCTTCCACTTTGTATGTATATACTGGCACTTGTCTGTGTCTGTGTATTGCATTGTTGTGTTCAAGGACATCAAGTCCATCTCAAGGCAGGGATCCAAACAAAAGCAGGTCTGACAGGTGGTTGCCCAATTTTGGGGGAATGATCATTTTTGCTACTGTATGCACCCTTGAGCACACACTCATGCACTCACACACACATGCACACACACACACACACACACGCACGCACACACACACACACACACACACACACACACACACACACACACACACACACACACACACACACAGAGAGAGAGAGAGAGAGAGAGAGAGAGCTAGTTCATGCATTGGAGAACGGGGGCATGGAGTCTCAAGCTCTTACCTGCCTAGCCCATTTATGTCCCTTCTCCCCTCTCCAATGCTAAAGCAAGGAGGAAGTCAATGCAACCTACAGGGTTATAGCGGGAGAGGGTTCCCAGAAGTTTTCCCGTGATGCTCTGCAAGATTCCTGCCTTTGCTCCTACCTCGGATGCAGCTTTGCGCACTGAAGAGATGCGGAGCAGCTGCCCGGCAGCGTTCCAGGCCAGAGAAGGGGTGCTCTTCACCAGCAGGACCGTGGAGAGATAGGCTGTCTGCAAGTTCTGAGCAAGGCTGCCCAAGAGAGATGGCTGCTCAGGACCCTTGGTGGTCTAAAAGGAGATGAGAAAATGGAGGACTCGGTTGGGTGGAGCCTGTTTGCAAGGGGTGGGGATTAGAGAGGGGCACCTTATGACAAACAACATGCTGCTTTGTCGTTCGGCAAGCTTCTGAAACATTACGAAATGAAACAAAACGGGAAACAGCATTTCGTTACAAAACACATGTAATGCTTCTTTTTACCTTTGAAAATAAAATGGCTGTAAAATGGCTCCCTTACCCACTAAATTTGGTGCCGCTAGGACCCAGGGGAGCCACTTTATAGAGTAACAAATAGTTTCGTTATTGATTCGTTTTGTTAAGAATTTTTTTAACAAAAATTCATTAAAAATGAAATGAAATGAATCGTTAGTAGAAAAAAAACAAAACCCTATTTTTCCATTTTGTTCCCAGATCTCTGCCTAGAAATAACTGGCTTCCCATAAACAAAGACAACACATGAGTTTATCGGTGTGATTTTGCAGAGAGTGGGCAAGCCTCAAGAAAGTCCAGACTCCCCACACTCCCACCCCCGGCCACTGCCGCCAACAATTCCCCTGGCTGAAGCAAAACCATGCTGTCAAGAAGGCTGAGATTTCTGAGGTCAGTGATCGTGTGATCAGGAATTTTGCAGCAGGACTGTTGAATAATAATACAGTATCGGGAGAGGCCGCTGCAGCTTTTTCTTCCTCTCCCTGGTTGCTTGAATGAACCAAAGGATGAAATGCTAGTGTAAACTTGGCATTGGGTTTGATGTCTTCCGATAGTTCCTTTGGAATAGGAGAGAGAGAGAGAGGAAGGAAGGAAGGAAGGAAGGAAGGAAGGAAGGAAGGAAGGAAGGAAGGAAGGAAGATTGATGGATGGACGGACGGATGGATGGACGGATGGATGGATGGATGGATGGATGGATGGATGGATGGATGGATGGATGGATGGATGGATGGAGAAGGACCTCGGCTTTTGGAGAGGAAGTGGCTATGAGAGTCTAGCCACATATGGTTCCCAGGCACTGAAGCACCAGAATGTTGGAAGACTCCTGGGAGAGTTGTATGCATCCCTCCTCCAAAATTTCTATTTCCATGGAGAGTTTGTGGCTTTAGGAAGGACATTAATAGATGCCATACATCAATGGAGAGACAGCTAAAAATAATTCAGTCTTTTCAGCCCCAAGTGTGAGCTGATGACCCTGAAGATACCGGTGATGGAATGCCTAAAGATCAAAACATCATCCCACAACTGGGAGGAAAAAGCTGACTCAACAGGTAGAAAATCCTTCTCTTTGCTTTTTCTGGCTTTCATGGAAGTAGGGAAGGGTTTGCACACAAGAGGAAAAAGGGGGGAAATCAAAAATGCTCTTGCTCCTCTTGTCTGAGCAAATGGCAACCAGAAAAAAGCAGCACCATCTATCACACACACACACACCAGTGTGGTCATGGTGCACCTCTCATCACAACTGATGGTGGCAACTCTGGAAAGAGTGAGGCTTTTACAAAATGAGAGTTAACAGCAGGCAGTGTGGCATGACAGAGCATCCAGCTAGGACTTAGATGATGTGGGTTCGAGCCCCTGCTGAGACATCAAACTCTGTGATCCTCTGACTTTCTCTGACCTACTCGCAGGATTGTTGTCAGGAGACAAGGAAAGGCAGGACACACCTCCAACCAACAAATGGCAATTGAATAACACAAGGGCAACGTGACACTACATTCAAATGTGGTGGGTGCAAGGAGATCAAAGCCAAAGCAAAGCTGCTTATAGAGCAGGGATGTTTACAATTTAATTATGTACATTGCTCCAGCAAGATGGATACTCAACAGACCAACCTTGGAAGGATGGAAGGCTGAGTGAGCCTCGAACCAGCTACCTGGGATTGAACCCCAAATCATGAGTGGAATTTTAGCTGCAATAAGCACATCTGATATAGGCTGATTTCGGAAGCTAAGCAGGGTCGTCCCTGGTTAGTACTTGGATGGGAGACCACCAGGGAATACCAGGTGCTCTAGGCGCCTGGAGTAGGAACTGGCAAACCACTCCAGTATTCCTGCCAAGAAAACTCCATGGGCATGGGGTCACGAAGAGTCGGTCATGACTGTCACGACACAACACACACACACACACACACACACACACACACACACTGCAGTTTAACCACTGCACCATGAGGCTCTCAAGGGCCACAGTTGTTCCTCCAGGGCTACTGGAACAGGGAAGAAGCAAAATGTGCTGCTTATAGACCACCTCACTGTCCTTAGAGCACCCTCTGGGAGATTTTCAATTTAATTATGCCCACTACACATTGCTTCAGCGAGCTGGATACTCAACAGACCAACCGTGGAAGGATGGAAGGCTGAGTGAGCCTTGAACCTGCTACCTGGGATTGAACCCCAAGTCATGAGCAGAGTTTTGGCTGCAGTACTGTAGTTTAACCACTGTGCCACAAGGCTCCTTGTAGGGGACAAAAATCTAAGAAAGGGTCCTTACCAGACCAGCAATTTCCCATCCTCTGTCCCTTGCCGCCTGAACAATTTGCAATGTCTGATCATAGACACGCTGGAAAGTAGTGACTGTGAAGACTCTAACTTTCGCAAATAGGGTAGCAGGAGATTCCTCTTTTGTGGCGCCTGCAGATTCCCGAACTACAAGAGAGAAGAGGAAGGAAAGGCAAGGCAGGGAAGTAATTTTCAACAGTTAATTATTATCAATAATATGATTAACATGGGTGTGTCTGACTAATACTCCTTTTATTAATTATATTAATGCAAATATAATTTTATTAACAAATATTAAAATTTATTAATGTTAACCCGAGTTCTTAAACAGCTTCCTTGCCAATTTCCATCTGAGTTGAGTTGTTTGTGGAATGGGATTCATTAGGTGTTTCTATAAATTGCACATTTGTATTGTGTTGTGTTTTACTTTATTGAACTCTCAGTTGGAAACTGTCTAGAGGGTGCTGTATGCTATGGGGCTCTATACAAGCCAAATCAATTAGTAGATAAGAACACACATATATAGACCCATATATCTAGCTAGGAATGTGACAAATATCCCCACCGTTTCTTATCCTAGATGGAAAAAAAGAGTATCTCAATGCAGAGAGAGACATCGCATTGAAAAAAAAGGATCAACCACTTTTAAGGTTTTCTCCCTTTTACACAAGAGTAAAAAGATTGGGCATTAAAAAAGATAAATCATCAGCAGGATTAGCTAATTTAGTAGTTTTTTTGCACAAAATACAAAATACAAACACCAAAAAACAGGGGTTCTTGAGATGGGCTGGTCACCCTCAAATTGCACACTGAAATAAACTTGTTAATTGCACAGATGCCACAATACTTGTACTTTTCCTTTTTTCCTTTTGTTGTTGCTGTTTGCATTGTAAATTCTGTGGAACTCTGGGAAGTCCCTAGAAAGCCTTTAGAAAATGAGGCAACTGAAGTGTCTCTGGTGCCGTCTAGTGGAAATACTGCCTTCCAGCAACTGTGTCAGTGAACCAATGCACAGTTGAGTCCACTATAGTTCCACCATCAGCAGCAGCATGTAACTAAAAAACCTGGGTATGGGACTCCTGCACAGAGATCCCAACATATTTCACTTCTGGTATCTGGGAACACCTAGCTTGAGTTGTTGGGAACAGAAAGTAGGGTATCATATTCACCAGGCTGTCCAGCTGCACAGGATGTATGTGTGCAACAAAAGAAGGAGGACATGGGCAGAAAAGGGGAAAAAACACCCTGTGATTATTGTCAACAAGATGTAGACAAAATAATTCTGAAATGTCTCTGTTGGGATCTTAAGTAAGGATTGTCCCTCAGTGCTTCAATGTAAATGGATGCAAATAATATTAGTAAATCCCCTGTGGCCATTTCATCATCATCGTTATTACCTTATATCTATTGATTTAATAGATATAAATCTATTCTCCTACTCCAATACACTGAAGGGGTCTCCCTTCCTATCATGTTATCGGCACAACGACCCTATGAGGCAGGCCACACCTGGGAAATGCAGCTTGCGATGGTCACCCAGGGGGCTCTGTAGGCAACTGGAGATTTGAACCTGGCTCTTATGAGCCCTAGTCCAACATCTGAAGCCTTCTGCCAGTGACTCTCAACCTTGGGGGTCTCCAGATGTTCCTGGACCACAGCTCCCAGCAGCTTTCACCACTAGATGTGTCAGCCAGGATTTCTGGGAGTTGTAATCCAAGAAGATCTTGGGATTCAAGGTTGGGAATCACTAGCCTTTGCCACGGTGGCCCTGGGACACAACGGAGCAGCTGCACCAGTGGAATCTCATGATTTGGAGACATTACACCATCCACTAGTACCATTTCTTCTAGGCAAGGGGATTGGGGTTCAAGCAAGGTGGGTTTCTCCTGTGGGTGCGCCACAGACCTGAGAATCAACCACAGGGAATGGTGGTACCTGATTGTTCCTCAGCTTTTTGAAGGAAGAATTCTATTACGTTCTCCAGCTTGCCCGTGGTGGCATCTATCCCAGCTTCAGCCGCCACGCTCAGGCGGCTTCTCCTCACGTGCTCCAAGGTGTCCTTCACTCTGTTCTCCGACCGCTCGTAACCCTCAGCGGCCACTTCCCAGAGGCCACCAAAGAGGCCTGCGAGGGCGTGTGCCATGTTTTGGATGCGGGTGAAGATGGACACCTTCAGATCTGCTGTAACCTACAAGAGTGGAGGCCAACAGAGGAAGATGGAGGATGGAGGAAGCTCAGCCGCTCAGAATGGGCAATCGAACCTTGCAAGGTGGGTTCTCATGAGGACCGCTTACTTTCTCCACAGGTTGGTGCAGAGCAGGAATCTTCCGCTCCAGGTGATCTAAACCGTGGCAAGCCAGGAGATTGGCCGTTGCAACTAGAGCAAAGAACAAAAGGGTATGACTACGGACTCAGGGGAGAAGGGAGGCTGCGGGGTTGGGTTGGTGCTGTAAAAGCTGATTCCCCCATGCACCCATTTCACTGGTGGTTCCAAATGTGTCTCGGGGGGGGCATTGTGGTCTCTGCAACACAAACGTTGTTTACCTCCACAGAGCTGTGGATCACACACACAGGAGAGTCCTTGGGAGTAACTCCTGGGAGTAATTCCTTCATGCATCTTAAAAAATGAAAGTGCAAAGATGCCTGGGACTGATATCCCACATTCCATTTGCTATCCATTGACAGAATCTTGAGGCAGTGGCCCCCTCCCTTCTGCATTCCTCATGAACCCCCCCCCAAAAAAAAATCTGCTCCGTACATTTAGGAAACATTTGGGAACTCCTTTTTTCCAGGTAGGTGCTGCATTTCCTCCAGATGTTAAAATTAACTCCACCCACCATCAGTATCATCCACAGATGAGGAAGGCAGATGATAAAACCAGGATGGGAGCTACCATGAGCCCCCTTCCCCTTTAGTCGATTGGCTTGGGAGGAGGAATTTATCAGTGGAAGGAGGATGCTGTCCTGCTTCAAGGGGCACCTGGTCATTTTAGTTGCCCAGAATGCCCCTGTCCATGCAGCACTGCCCCAAAGCCTTCTGGGAAACTGAGATGGTAGCCAATTTAGGGGCCCTGTGCAGACTGAAAATGGACTGGAGGGCAAGTTGTTGGGTGCTGTCCAGGGTCCTGAACTAGGAATCAAGGGGCAGCTAATTGGAAAGAGGGGCTGGTGATAGCTGATGGGGGTGAGTTGATGACAGCCTTTGGACCAGACCAAACATGGCTGCCTCATCAGGCATAGTGCTCTCCTTTGGACAACACTTACGCTGAGGTTCAAACTCTGTATGACAGGCCGGATGCTCCAGGTGGCCAAGGAGGTGGCGTTCCGGAGTCCCCGCTCATAGGCCCCACACAAGGAGGCCATCAGAGGGTGGACCTCTTTGGTGGCGGTGTAGGTCTTCCAGAGGCTGCTGCAGGCAGAATTGACCATGGGCAGGTCCAGGACCCTCTGCCACACGTTGCGTTCCTGTTGAAGAAAGAAGATGGTCAGGACATATTTATTTTCCCTGCCCCTTCACACCTGTCTGTCTGTCTGTCTGTCTGTCTGCCATCTATCTGTCTGTCTGTCTGTCTGTCTGTCTGTCTATTTCCATCATCCCTCCCTCCCTCCCTCCCTCCCTCCCTTCAAACCTCTGTATGAAAGGCTGGATGCTCCAAGTGGCCAAGGAGGTGGCATTCCGGAGGCCCCGTTCGTAGGTTGGTAGGTCCTTCCTTCCTTCCTACCTTCCTTCCTTCCTTCCTTCCTTCCTTCCTTCCTTCCTTCCTTCCTTCCTTCCTTCCTTCCTTCCTTCCTTCCTTCCTTCCTTCCTTTCTATCATTAACATCAAAATATATTTAGAGGCTGCAATTATAGCTTCTGTAGTGAAACACAGCAATCCTGCCACAGGGATACCTTTTTTTTTTTGAAACACAAGATCCTCATCATATTCATCATATTCATCATATTCATCATATTCATCTTACCCACATACTTACCTTGGGGCTTTTCCCATTTTGCATGACCTGCCTGCTTCTGGTTGCCATCATTCAACATTGGCCTGTAAAACCAAGCACAGAGAAGGAATTAATCTGCCAGTTGAAGAGATTCTCCCAGCGTCTTTTGCCATGAAGGTTTGGAATGTTCACATATATATCTTCTCTTTATTAATAGTCAAGCCTAGTAGCAACAAATACTTCTGGTGCTTGCCTTATGAAGCATTGATCAATTGTAAACAACTTGTTTTCATAACAAGGAGTATTTGGCTAATTGCTCCTCACTGTATGTATGGTAATGTTTTGTTTCATGACCTAGCTTTACTATTTTTCTGGGTTAGGAGCATCATTCTTTCTTCACATGGTGACTTTGCGGAACAAAATAGTTTTTGTATGTTGTAAAGTCATGCACAACAGAGAGTATTGTACTTCAGTCCTTTGGCATTTCCAGGTAGTAGTAAAAAATGAGAATGTTAGGAACAGCATATATGGTACATTGATATTTAACAGATACTTAGGTTTGGGTCCTTTTCAAAGGAGAAAGGCAGGGTAAAAATACTCTAAAATAAAAATAATAAATAAAATAAATATTTGTTATTGAATATCAGTCAATGTTTTTATAATTCTGATTGACTGTGCCTGGTATTTTTGAATAATAATTAAGCAGTTGCAGATTTCAGAAATAACAGTATAAGAACTACAAAAAAAAAAAAAAAAACCAGCATTGTTAGGAACAACATACACATTGCACTATTTAACAGATACTCAAGTTTTGGTTAAAACTTGTATCTGCTACAGAATACCAGTTTTTCCTATCTGTCTGTCTGTCTGTCTGTCTGTCTGTCTGTCTGTCTGTCTATCTATCTGTCTGTCTGTCTGTCTGTTTGTTCGCTCCTTCCTTCCTTCCTTCCTTCCTTCCTTCCTTCCTTCCTTCCTTCCTTCCTTCCTTCCTGCCTGCCTGCCTGCCTGCCTGCCTGCCTGCCTGCCTGCCTGCCTGCCTGCCTGTCTGTCTGTCTATTTAACATTTTGATTTGACTGTGTCTTGTATTTTTGAATGATAATAATAACCTTCAAACTGCAGAGCTGCAAAAGTCCCTGCGGATCATGGGGGTTACTTATGCAGATCATGTAAGCAAACAGATTGTCTGTTTGAATTTCCCAGAACTCTTATTTGGATGTAAACAGCACAAAAATGCAAAGGTCTTGTGATGAACTTGCAAGTAGAAAAACTCACATTCCAACTGCATGGCTGGTGATAAATTGTCGCACACCCCACCACCTTTCAAATTTGATGCCATCTACCTGTGAAGGAATGGCAGCAGAGATCTCTACATTTCAGTGGTCCAGCCCCAGTGTTGCCCAACTTTTCATGGGGATCCTTTGGCTAGTCTATCAGGTTTGCTGACAGATCTTTGTGTCTGCAGCACAGAGGCTCACCTGCATGGTGAAGGCCAGCTCCCCAAGGGCCACCTCTCGGCTCCTCAACCGACCTCCTCATATAACCCTTGCATTAAGATGGGTACTCACAGGACGATGCAGAAGTCTGACAGCCTTAAGCAGGGAGTGCCAGGGAGAGCGAGACCCGCACAGCAGTGCTGGGACAATTCTGACCCACAAAAAAAAGAGAGAAAGAAACCAAGCTTCAGGCAGTCAGACAAAGAAGCTCCACCTTCTAGCTAGAGAGATCAAATTGCCAGCCAAGCGCCAGTGGCATTGGGCAAAAGAGCTCCCTGGGGCCCCAAGAAACTCCAAAACAATGGAATCTTCAAGCAACTCGGGGTCAGAGAACCAGACAGCCAGAGTTTGAAGGGAACCCACAGGATCACCAAGTCCATCTCCAATCCATATGGAAACCCAGGGGTGCAGTATCCCTGATCGATCCTTGTCCAACCTGTCAAAACAGCTCTTACCACAAAGGCATTTTGCCTCTAATTCAGACATACTTTTCTCCCTTGTAATTTGGATCTGTCGCTCTGGATGGGCCTTCTGGATCTGGACGGGAAAATGATGTCACCTGAGATGCTAACTTTCTTTGGTCCAGAAGGACACGTCATGTCTGAACCATTTTTTTGTCGTCGTTTGTGAGACAGAGGGTGCTACCAATCGAAAGGCTATTTTCTAGGCTTCCCATCTACATTCTGAATTTAAGGCACAGCAACTGCACCTTAGAACCCACTGATGCACCAATCATTGGACCTGAATGGCCTCAGTCAGATCCAGGAGCATCTTCTAGTCCTAAAGGACATGATCCACCTGGCCCACAGTCCAGAACTGAAGGAGCAATAAACTGTATATACTCAAATATAAGTCTAGTGTTTCAGCCTTAATTTTGGGCTGAAAAAGGGGGCCTTCAACTTATATTCCGGTCAATACTTTTAGCCAGTGAGGCAAGTGTTTGGGTCAGTGGCTAAAAGTCATTTTAAACATCGTGCACCACGTCTCCTGACATCCCGCCCCTGCGTTGCGGGGGATCAGCATGCAATGTTTAAAATGACTTTTAGCCACTGCGGCAAGTGCTTGGGTCGGTAGCTAGAGTCATTTTAAACATTGCGTGCCACTTCTCCTGTCTCCCCTCCGCATCATGGGGGAGCAGCGCGCAATGTTTAAAATGACTTTTAGCCACCGAGGCAAGCTCTTTAAGCATTACCCACCGCTCCCCCAGCTCACAAAGGAGGAGCTGCCAGGCCCTGCTGCTTTTCCCACTCTAGACTTATACTTGAGTCAATAAGTTTCCCCAGTTTTTGGGGTTAAATTAGGGACCTCGTCTTATACTCAGGTTGACTTATACCAGAGTATACAATATTCAGAAGGAGCTGACTAGATTCCAATCATTTTGAGTCAATTCCCACTGAATATATTCAAAAAAAGCACCTGAATTTCAAAACAAAAACCTAGCCTTGTGCAACTAGGGGATTTACTGCTCCCAATTATCATTTATTTCCCCTACCTACTTTAAAAATGCTTGACTATCGATCACAAAAGCAAAAGAAAACACTTCCTTAATCTTGAGTCTTCAAGGCCTCTCCTATTTTATTTTCAATGAGGAGTTTTGTCTCCTATGCCAAAACAGCAGATACCAATTCAGGGGCAAAGCTTCTTTTATTGTATTGCATGCATTTTCAGAGCTTCATTGCATAGACAAGTTCAGTATTTGTCACGGTACAAGACCGTGAGGTAACACTTGTCATGAGACAAATTATCACGACCATGGGAACACGGAAACAGGGACAAAACCACATGATCATGACCAACGCTGTCACGGTACAAAACCAGTCGTGGAACAAGAAAGGACATTTGGTGTTTGTCTCTCAGTTTTAAGTCATTTTGTTTTCACAGTACACCAGAGACTCATTGTTTAATTTAAGCAATGTGAGTGACTCTATTTGAGATAGGTGGTGTCCTTGATCACCAGTCTTTACTCACCTGAACTGTGTACCAATGACATCCCGGGTCAGGTTCAAGTTTCTGGTGCTTCCCTATAAAGCACTCCATGGATTAAGAACCTGTTACTTGTCAGGGTGCCTGTCCCCCTAGAACTTTGACCCCTGCCACCAGACGTTCTCAGGCCATGCTCCTCCAGGTTGTCATGCCCAACAAGGCCAGGAAAACATCTACTGCAAACCAGGCCTTCTCAGTTGTGGTACCAACCTCTTGCAACTGGCTCCTGGCCTCTCCCCTCCTACTTTGAAGAGGTATCTCAAGACATGGTTCCTCCCAGAGACCTTCGACAGCAACCTCAGACCTCTTCCACTCTTTGATGGCTCACTGAATCCCTGTATTGTGATGCCCGAGTTGATTTCCTCTTTTGTCTCTTTGCTGCTGTTTGATTTACTATTGTTTCTTTTATATTATCTTGATCTTGAGTGCCTTAGATTAACGGAGTGCCATAAAAGCCTAACCAACCAACCAATGTTCATCTGGAAGTTGAGCTATGGCAACTGGACTTCTTTTTCTTGAGAGATAAAATGTTTCGCTGCTCAGCCAAACAGCTTCATCAGTCCTGATGAAGCTGTTTGGATCAGCAGTGAAACATTTCTATCTCTCAAGAAAAAGAAGTCCACTTGCCATGACTCAACTTCCAGATAAACTCACCTGGGTGACTGAGAAGCTTCACAGACATAACCAACCAATGCTGCAAAGCTATTCAGAGGCTAAAACATGATTTGAAATTTGGGTTCCAGGAGCAAAAGGAGTCATCTCCCACTCCTTCTCTCTTGAAAAATTGATGCCATGCCCCCACTAGGAAAAAGGAGTAGTAGAATTTGGTGTTTACAAAAGAGAACATTCCTCTTTTTCAAATAAAGCAGGGAATAAGGCCCAAAGGTCTTGCTGTTTTATGCTTCTATCACTGCCTTCTAGATTTTTGACACCTTTGATGTTTTGCCACCCTGGGGAGCAGCTACAGGAAACCGGCTGAGGAAAAACTTCTTAACTGTTAGAGCAGTATGGCAATGGAAGTGATTGCGTAGCAAGTGCCCCAATGCTGAAGGAGGCCTTTGAGGGAAAACTGAAGAACTTTCTGTTGGATCTGCTTTGACATGGATTTCCTGTCTTGAGCAGGGGGTTGGACTTCATGGATCTGTAGGCTCCTTCCAACTCTATTATTCTATGACTCTATGAACAGTAAAAGACAAGGAGTAGGTTTGGGTGAACAACCATATCTGGAAGGACACATGCTTCCAAGTGTGGCATTACAACAAGGTAAATATCTTCTGGAACATATTAACCATGGATTCTCATTGTGAATCTGCTCCATTGGGAGGCTAAGAAAGACACCATGTCAAATGGAGATTTGGGACAAAAAGGAGGGCACCCAAGCATGCCTGGGGGTTGGACTGGATGGTCTTTTGGACCCCTAACCAACTCCAGATGCCTACGGATGACTCTCATTGCTTCTTCACGCCACTATTCCGCACCTCCACTTCAAAAGAAAATGCATTTCAGTGTTCTGTTCATTTGTTCTGCTCCTCCCTTTGGTTTGTGACCTTTGCCACAAATACAGGCAAGCCAAAAAATTAAAATGGTGGAGATCTATAATCCGGTGTGTGGGGTGTGTGTGTGAAATATATATATGTATATTTCCCTGATACTGGGGGAATAGGGCATTGCTGTTTCCAGACAGCAGGGCAAAGGCCGGGCATGCTGCCAGATCTTGGCAAAGCATCGGAGCTGGGGCCTGGCCAGACTTTAGTACTTGGAGGAATTGGGGTGGGTGGGGGTGGAATTTAAAAACAAATATCTCAGAACAAATGCTCTTTGTCCTAGAAGAAGGGCTTGAACAGATTCTATAAGAGCAGTTCAGTTTAAAGATTAATGGATTATAGGCCTGGAAAATATTCTATAAAATAAGGTTAGAAGCTGGCTTAGGGGGCGTTTGAAGTCACTTTGGCACCAGAGGTTCTTTCTGACCTCTTGGGCTTTTTACCTCTTTGTTCCTTTAGTGCCAAGAGCTTCCATCAACCTCTCAAATGGGTCATCCTTTCAGGCAAAATCAGAGGTGAGAAGATACCCCCCTTTCCCAGAACCCTCTGTTATCATCATCGTCGTCGTCGTCGTCGTCGTCGTCATCGTTGTCATCGTCAAATTGCAGACCCTATGGATCGAGTCCAGCCCTGGTCAAACAGGCCCAGAGGAGGAATCAAACTCCCCACCGATGGCTCCACATCCAGAGGCCTAAACCACTAGGCTGCCTAGCCAATAAAAGTAGGGAGGCGGACAGTTCTCAGACTTCAGCCAGTCTTCCCTAGTCTTCTGGATGGGGAGCATGGGATTTGTAGTCTCAACACAGCTGATGGGAAGCAGAGAGGGCAGGTGGGTGGATGGACACAGGCTTGTGCTCACCCAACAGAGGATGGAATCCCTTTCACACACACCCTCCCCCCGGACAAAGGATTGCCAAATGCCTTCTTGTGCCTTGGGATGAAGCTGATCCCTCCTGCCTGCTCCTGGGAGCAGAGGCACAGAGAGACCTGGCAACCCCCTTTTCTGGAAATTAAGCCTGGCAGGGAGATGAGACAAGAGGTGGCTGGCAAGAGCCCCTTTTCTGGGTGGAGGCGGGGAGAGGAGGACAGGGTTGAGTTGGCAGCTGCCAAAGTCTTCGTGATGGCTGGAATGACACTCGTGGCACACTGCCCAACCCTGGAAGAAGGCATTCAGAGGCCTCAACCTCATCCTCTCAATGGCAAACAGGTTCTGCTCAGGGAACGCTCTTATCTTGCTCAACCAAATCCCAAACAGGTTCTGCTGTTTTTTTAAGGTTCTAAAGAATGCCTCTGATGAGAAGAAACAATGGGGCAAAGCCGATTGTCTAGGGCTTGGCTTCCCACGGGGCACCTTCCCCTCTGTTTTCCCCCTCTCGCCTCTAACCCAGGAGTTGTGCAAATCCCTGGAACCAGGCAGGCACAGGCAAGGCCATTGCAAAACCTGGTCAGAGGCAAAAACAACGGGTAGAGACAAAGAAGCAAGAATGAGATATGCCTTTCGCTGTCTGCCTTTTCCCCTCTGTGTCTCCCCAGGCACATGGGTCTCCTACGTTGCAACACATCATTTTCCATCCCCTACTTTCAGACAGAAATATCAAGGCCAATAAGAAACCTGCCAAAATTTTTGTATTCACTGTTGTCCAGTCCAAAGGAGATGGTGCTCAACTTTTTTCAAAGAAATCAGCCACCAAGGACCATCCAGGATGGCCGTGAATGACCACATGTTATCCAGTTCAAGCATCCCTGTCCCTCAACATCCAAACATACATCCAAAGGCCTGCTACAGCTCCTTAGAATTCTGCTTTCTCTGCTGCATAGTTCGGTGGAGGTTTGGCGTGGTCTTCTCCCAGCCATCGATGGTCAAACTGACCACCATCACTGACTGACTGCATCCTCCAATTGTCACAGGATCCTCCAGTTCAACGGCCTTGGAAGAAATAAGAGGAAACAGGTCCAGCTGCAAAATTCAAGGGTCCCTTGGCAGGGAGGGAGTGGAGGCAGCTCTGTGGAGGACATAAGGGCAGTGCTTTCCACGAGCAGAAGCCATCAGAGAAGATGCAAGGTCAAGGCTTCAGCTTCAGGTGTGGCTTGGTGACCGTGACAATCCCAATGATGGAGGAGATGAGGCCACAGAGGCCAACAATGCCAGGGTTGGTCTTGTAGAGCCCCATCTCGTTCAAGGGACTGGAGAGATCGCAAAGGTTCTTCACCACGTCAAGCAGGAGAGCGGGGTGGTCCCTCAGCGTGAGGTAGAAGAACGAGAGCAGAGGTTGGAGGCCCCCCCAGGCCCGCGTTCTCTGGCTGGAAGGTGGCAAGTCCTCTCCTGGCTTCTCCATCCGCACCCTTTGTTCCAGGCACCAGCAAAGTTCGTATGCATCTTCAGCCAGATTCATCACCAGGGAATAATAGTAGCACTTGGTGGCCCAGTGGCGCCACTTCTTCTGGTCAACATCCGAGAGGAACCCGATGCTCGTCACCCACAGGAGGGTGTCGCAGATGAAGTAGAGGGCCCGGTTCAGGTTGGAGGCCACCAGGCAGAAGCGCGGGACCAGATCTGGCAACTGGGTGGCTTGCTTGGCGGCCACCATGGCGTGCACCGTGTTGCCGAGCCGGAACACTGCAAGGGAAGTCTGCAGGATTAGGAGGGTGTTTTGAGGAGGCCAAAAATCTGAGGAATTAAACGAGGTGGCTGCTAAAGGGAGCTTAGCTAATGATAGAATGGCCCGTGTTTCCTTCATGCTGCCTGTCTTTTATTGCATCACAGCAGCTCAGCCAATGGCTGCTCAAGGACTTTCCATGACCAAAGAAAAACTGGGCCAATCACAGGCAGAGTCTGTAGTTCTCTTACTTTGGCTGCTGGTGCAAAACCCCCAAAGTACTGCACATGTGCAATGGAACTGCAATTGCTTACTTTGGGTGTTCTGGCTAGAGATTGCATAATTAAGATACAGGAAATTAGAAAACAGAACAGAACTAACAAAGAGGCATGTCTCATAGGTGATCCAAAGTAGGATGACAGGTTTGGAGTGAGTAAAGAAAAGAGGATCCTGTTTGGCCCATCCCAGAATATGCAATGTACAAATAAATAAATAAATAAATGGTCTGTTTGGCTCAAAGAGTAAAGTTTTAGAACTTAACACATAGCATGTTATTGTTACTATCGATATTATTAGAACATTTATTCACATTTAAAGCCCATCTTTCCAAAAATTAGCTTAGGGGGATGTACCCTCCTCTCATCTTCTCCATTCTTACAAACATTACAAACATTCGCAAACACCCCTATGAGGTCAATCTGCCTAACAGAGGCAGGTGTTTTCCAGCAAGGGTCGTGGGTGAGTGTGGATTCGAACCCAGATCATCTAGGAGTCCCTGTCTGGTACTATTACATGAACATAGAACAAAACCCACTGAGTCCCTTCATCCCGAGTCCCCCTCCCCCCACCCGGTGGGGCTTACACCAGGGTAAGCGGAAGCAAGATTGCAGATTTATCCAAAACAACCCCTTCACAAAAATGTTGTTTATGCAATTTGGCAAGATCCAAGGATGATGCCAAGCCGTCAAATCTGGGTACCAAGTCTGAGTTCTTGTTAAAAACAAACCCCTTTTCACTGAGTGGGAAAAAAAAGAAGAGGGTGTGCAGATTATGAATTAAGGCAGGGTGATTTGGGGCAGGGATGGGAAACTGAGTCAATTTTGAGTGGAGTCCTGGGTGGGACTTAAGTCCAACTTGACAGCGGGTCCCGGGATTTGAGTCTCTATCTCTGCTGAGGCCCACATTACTACCTTTTGTGAGGCAGCCATGCGAGAAGCTCTCGAGACAGCTCAAAGGCGCCAGCCGGGCTGTTCCCAGAGGTCTCCAAAGCCCACACGGCACTATTTTCACCCACATACTCCCAAGTGGCTTGAGAACAGCGATACAATGAACATGTACCCCCCCCTCCCTGGTTTGGACTGCAACCATTCACTCCCCCAACAGGTGGCTTCTGTACTTTTGAAGGCAGCCTTCTTCCCTCCCTCGTCTACTCCAGTTCCGGAAGGTCAGCCACAGCCTTCCTCCTCCTCCTCCTCCTCTCCAAGTTTGTGCAAAGCAGCCTACTCACACTTGCGCCCCGCACTCATGTTGGCCTCCAGTCGTTTCAGCCTCAGCCTCAGTTCCTCTCGCCTGGGTTTATTCTCCAGCAGGTAGTGGAGCAGCATGCACGAGTACTGAGTGGCCCTGGAGAGGGGAAAGAAGACACAGAAAGGGCTGCTCATCTCCCCAAGCAAGGCAGGCCGACCAGGAAAAGATGGAGGTGTGGAAAGACAGAAGGCTCAGGGAGCACCCTCTGCCTCGGGGGGCCTCTCCCGAGAATAATACCTTGCATGCAAATTGACATTGCCTCATTTTAGGCGACACAAATGAAAAAATGAAATGCATATTAGACAACGTTACAACCGGTTCCTGACAGGAACATCTGTTTGTAACCTACGAATTACCTTCCAGAGAACAGAATGAAGTCCTAAATGTTTCTAAATGAACCTAATGGTGGTTTCATGTGCAGTCAAATTTCATATGTATGTATGTATGTATGTATGTATGTATGTATGTATGTATGTATGTATGTATGTATGTTATTTATTTATTTATTTATTTATTTATTTATTTATTTATTTATTTATATTTGCTTGCTTGCTTAAAATATCTTCAACATGCTTTATTACTTATTTATTTATCTAATCTTCTATACTGCACCTCCTAGCAAAATCACCACTCTGCATGGTGTACAAGCCAACAATAAACAATATACAAGAAGAATATAGGCAAATGTATCTCTGTGTTGTGTTTTTAGAGTCATGAGTGACTCTGTGACTCCATGTCCATGGAGTTTTCTTGGCAGGAATACTAGAGTGGCTTGCCAGTTCCTACTCCAGGAACCTACAGCACCTGATATTCTCTGGTGGTTGCCCATCCAAGTACTAACCAGGGATGACCCTGCTTAGCTTCCGAAATCAGGCAAGATCGGATGTGCTCAGGGAATCTAGGCAAACGTAGGTAACATAAACCTAGAAAACACAAGGTGGCCCAGTGGGGTATTCGAACTCCCAACATCTGGCTCCACAGCCAGAGGCCTAAGCCACTGAGCTATGATGGCAGGACTCATCCTGTGGTTCCGAAAGGGAGTTCTGCAATTGCTTAGACTCTCCACGGTGTTCTCTGGCAAATGTGCGTGCCGATTCTCATTCCCTTTCTTCTCTTTCCCAACTCTGATGTCCTACTGACATTTTGATTGTAGACCCCTTGGGGCAAAGAAATTCCGGGGAGGCCACTATTCCTCCATCAATCACTACATCAGCTTCTTCTGTTCCTGGCAGCTGGAAAGCAACCCCTGTGCCCACTACTAAAGGAGACACCGGTCAAATTCTCTGAGCAGTCTGGCTTTCGGACTTGGCCGATGGACTGCCTCTGATGGAAATGTTGTGGGATGGTCAAGACACTGGAGATCTCAGAGGAAGTAATCAGACTGAAAGGAATTAAGGTTTAACAATCCAGAAGCCAGAAGTCAAAGCTTTTCTTTACATAGAGTACCTTCCCATCTGCTCCAGTGAGCCAAACTTCTGTCCTGCCAATAGCATGACAAATGATTTAGACTTGCAGGCCGGATCAAGATCTGCTTAGACCAGACATGTCCAAACTTCAGTCCTCCTGATGTTTTGGATCACAAATCCTAGAATTCTAAGCTTAGATTATGACAATGACAAAGGACTGTGGGAGTTGTGGTTCAAAATATCTGGAGGGCCAAAGTTTGGACATGCCTGGCTTAGTCACTTATCTACAGTCTGAAAAATATTAAAAATATAAAAAGAAAAAGAAAAAAGTACTAGAATGATGTGTTGAAAGATGAAGTTACCAGAACTGAACCTTAGAGGGAACCAGAGGCCATACTAAGTACTGTATGACAGTTGCTGCAGATGTATATTTCCATGATGTCATTACCAGAATTTGCTGTTAGTGGGACCCAGAGACCATGCAATATACTGCATTGTGTTTACCATTAAGATAACTTTTGCTGTTATCTGTGGTTTTTAGCATCCACAGATTTGGAACGGATCCCATGCAGATACAGGAGTCCTACTGTACATAGTTTGCCCTTTTCCATCTCAGTCTCTCTACAACCCTGTAAAGCAGTTTATTTAAGGACATACTTGCCCCATAACACCCAGTGAGTGTCAGGTTGGGAGGATCTGTCTCTTCTATTTGGACATGATCCCCTACAATATAGTGATCACACCACCTCTCAGTAGCTCTTGCTCTTATGTCAAAAGAGATCTCGTAGCTTGCTTATCCCAAACTGTCCATCTTGTGATAGGACTAACTTGTGATAGGAAAAGTCAAGGCCAGGAAGGCAACTCAGAAGATGCCCAGGGCAGCCTCGCCCTTGGGCGGACAGATCCACAGGCAGGTTTTTAAAGAATCTTTTCACTATTGCACAATGATTTCGTAACTATCCTCCAGGAGTCAGTAGGGGTGTAGATGGCATATGGCCCAGCCCTTCTGGGGCATTTCGCAACTCCCAGTCCTTGAAGGCAAAGGTGGGGATGATTTGCAAGACCGGTTCGACTCCCGGCACCGGCGGTGCTACAAATATGACACCTGCTGGAACTCAGCAGCCTGGCCTTTGTTGCTTGGATGGTCGCCTCTGCTTGTTGGCAGTGCAAATGCTTCCTTGCTCTTCCCTCCCCTATCAGTCACGCTTGACATTGTCATGATCAACAGTAGAAGCAGTTGGAATGAGGGCCTAAATCCAACTGCCAGCCTAGATTAGAGGGGAATCTCCTGAAGCCATTTCTGAATAATAACCCAAAAAGTATGCAAGTTCTATTGGTGTGATAAGTCTACTCTAGTTCAGATCCTTGATGTAGGCCAATAATTTATTTCGCTTTGGAAGCCCCCTGGCATGCTTGTTCTGAGAGGAAGACAGATTAGAAATCAAACCAATTAACTAAACTAATCACCCTCTCTAGAACTCTTCTTCCTACTGATGGTACAAAACAAGGGGAACAAAGGAGGAAGACCAAATATTTAACTAGATTTGGCCAAATAAAAGAGATCTGTTACATCTCACATCTTGAAAGCTGTGGCTCTATTAATGCAGTCACTAAAACTCCATTTATTTAAATTTTAGAGGGTGGGGGGGATCATGTTCATTTCATGGGCGAATCTCTTGAATATTTCAGAGCAAATCGAGAAAAGGGGTTAGAGGCCATGCAGAACATTCCAAAACATCCAAAGCTCCCCAATCCACAGAGGCGCAAAGTTTGTTTTATTTCACCATCAGTGCACTTTGATCCTACTTGCAATATCATCACAATAGGAAAACAGGTGAGCACCCAGCGGACAGGTGAGCATGAACCTGGGGGCGGCATGATCCCAGTAATGTGATCAAGGAGGATCAAACCTTCTACCTTGTGTTAAATTTCACATCAAGGGACAAGGGCTGCCCAATATCACCTTGAATGCAAATCACTCTCTGTCCCTTTTTGTACTGAATAAATGGACTTATGAGAATGATTTATCAACTATAAATCTAGACTAGATGCATGTATAACATTTCACCTTCTGTCTCCTTCGTTTACACTGGAAAAAGTAAGAAGCAGAAGCAAAATGCAACATGTTTTACTTAGATATTTATGTTTGTAAATACATCTTACAAATGTATCATTCTTTAGCGAGTAACTGCCCATCTCCAACAGATCCAGAAGCAACCCGACCGAAACGCTGTGTCTTTTTAATACATGGACGCATGAATGAATGAATGAATGAATGAACGAGGATTTATTTGGGAGTTTGGAGGGTTTTGTTCTGGCTTGAGTCTGGACTTCCTCGTATTTTCAAGCCAAGGAGAGGAGCGTCAAAGTCCGGCTGCGTGAAGGAGAGCGCAAGAGCTGGGTAAAAGATCATTCGAAAAAGTAAACATTTTTTCCCCTTCCGCGCGAGGAGCGGCGGTTCAACGGAACATCCCCGTTGGGGACGCTGGGGGCGCAAGGCGAAAGTTTCCGAAAGTTTCCAAAAGTTTTTTTTTTCTATTTTGCGTGCGTGCGTGTGTGTGTGTGTGTGTGTGTGTGTGTGTGTGTGTGTGTGTGTGTGTGTGTGTGTGTGTGTGTGTGTGTGTGTGTGTGTGTGTGTGTGTGTGTGTGTGTGTGTGTGTGTGTGTGTGTGTGTGTGAGGGGAGGAGCCCCACCTCCCGATTCGGCCCCGATCCCCTCCGTTGCTTGCTCACCGAAAGAGCCGCTCCCGTCCCTGCGTCTGGTTGGTAAAGCGCACGAACCCCTCCATCCTCCCTGCCGTGCTCGGCGAGCGCGCGATCCTAACTCCGGCCCGAACTCCCGACGGGGGCGGCTCTCCCGAGGGCTCTCAGCTGAGGAGGAGGGGCAAGAAGAAGCCCCGCCCTCCCGCACCTCCCCCTCCACACCCGCTCCGGCGGAACTACGTCGCTTCCGGACGAGGGTTACTGTAGCAGCAGCAGCGCGTTCGAGAAACAGGTGCGCACCCAGGTGCGCACAGGTGGGCACGCACCTGGGGTCGCTGTGGATCGGGTTAAGGAAGAACGCGTGGGCTATGTGGATGAGGTGGGGGTAAGGATCGAAGACGCAGTTAGGGGAATTTACTTTTTCTCCAGCTCAGAAATAATAATAATAATAATAATAATAATAATAATAATAATAATAATAATAATAATAATAATAATAATAATAATAATAATAAATAATAAATAATAATAATAATAATAAAAATAATAATAATCTGCTGGTTAAATAATAATAAAAATACATCACTGAGTAATAAAATAATAATAATAATAATAAGCATAATAATAGTGATTGGTAATATAAAATCCAGCGTAAATAGCTGTGTGGTTAAATAATAATAATAATAATAATAATAATAATAATAATAATAATAATAATAATAATAATAATAATAATAATAATAGTAAAATGACTTTCCCAAATGTTCACCAGTTTCCTTGGTGGTTATGGAACCGTCTGGACCCGAAGATGGGTTGGAGAATCACAGTAAGTTACATTTGGTCCAACTGCTGTGTGAATTCTCACCGTCCCTTGCTCTTAAGATTGCCTGCCCTGCAAAGTTGTGGTCCCTGAAGTGGAATGGAGGGAGATTGCTTCAATGAAATGATACAATCATCATTTCCAATCAGTGATCAAACCCATTGGGTGGGTGGACCTACTAGGGCTGATAGGAGGAGGAGCAATCCATTCCTAATGCCTGCCCCCCCAAAAAAATAAAAATTGAATAGAAAGACCTTCATAAACACATGAATCAGAAATGGCACCGAACATGAAAAGTCCATTTTGCAACGTATTTTAAGTCTGCGCTCCAATGCATTCCATGGCAGCCTGTTCTTGGCATTTAGAATTGACCGACCACCGTCCTGAAGTTATCCAGGAGCAGCAGAAATGCCATTCTTCCTCCGAAAGCAGCCGCTGGAGATCCCACCACCCACGGAGAAGGACTGGGTCAAAAAGGACGAAGAAGAAGACCTCCTGAAGGACCCCGATGAACTTTGTCATCGGCCGCAGCCTGTTCGGATGATCAATAAATTGGTGACTCTTCTGATCGAACGGGCCTGGGAAGTGATTGAAGAGAAGCATCGTCTGCAGGCACCAAAGCAGCAAAATCTCACTCCCGCTCAGTACGAACCTTCTGCCGAATTCCAGGTAGGCAGGGGGTCCTTGAGGCATCGTCGTCTCGGATCTTATTTGGGTGGGGAATAGGTGCCGTTGCTTTGGAATGGCTTCCATTGAATGCAAGAGAAGATGGGTGGATGTTAACTGAAACACCGATCCAAAAGCACAGGTACGGGATATTCAGATTTCTCAGACTACAAATCCCATGTGTCTCCAGTCTGGGAGGGTGACCTGGCAGACCGGTACCGAAATGTCACTCGCCGGGGAGAAAGGCTTCAACCCCATAAGCCATTAGCTTCTCTTATTCACCTTTGATTTTTATGAACGTTTTCATTTGTAACATTTTCATTTGTAACATTATGTTTTCATTTGTAACGGTTTTGCTTTCTATTATATATATTTTTGTATCTGTATTTTGCAATCGGTTCATTTTATCTTGTAAACCGCCTAGGGTGGCTTTCTGCCGGATGGGCAGTATATAAATTGAACAAACAAACAAACAAATAAACCTGCCATCTTTGAGACTTAGCTAGGCCTAAGTCCACAGCTTCCTGTTCTGAAGGGAAGCTCCTAGCATGTACTGGGGCAAGATCTGAAAGCCTGGGTTGAGTTTAGGCCTTGCTCCCCTTCCAGACTTTCCATTTTAGGCCAGCTGGAGCCACATTGAGCTGCTTGTAAAGTGCATTTCTCTTAGGTGGAATTCCCAGAAGCTGAAAGTCCCATCCTTTCTAACTCTACACTTGTTCCTAATAAATGTTTTTCGTTTCCTAAATAACAAAGTCATTCTCTGAGGATTAAAAAGGGAAAAAATCAACTTCAATTGAAAACAAAAAAGTTAGAGTTGACGTTTTATACCCAGCCAAGCAAGGATATTTAGACCACTGAGTAGCATTCCTCTAACAAGTCACTAGTCGTGTAGAAGAAGTGGAATGAAACATTGGCCTGTAAAATATCAATTTGCATTGTTGTCCTAATCTGCAGTTAGGTGGTGGTGGTGATAAGACTTGCTTTAGATATTCAAAATGCTGGACTTTGAACATTGCATTCATTTCATTTTTCATCCCCCAGGTACCGGGAAGGGCCAACTGTTTAGCCATTAGTGGTGGATACATCTTTGCTGGGCTTTCAACAGGTCTTTGCGTCTTCCGCATAGCCACGTGTGAGAAGGTTTGCTCATGGGAGGCGGCCAAGCTTGAGATTTGTTCCATCCAGGTTTCTGACCTTGGCAGCGACTATCACCTCCTTGGGACAGTGGATGAACTGGGTAGGTGCAGCAGTTCCCTGCTGGACTTTTAGAGACTAGGGCGAGTCTGCATATCCCTTTTTGCTAACTTTTAGGAGGGGGGGTCCCTGACAACAAGAAATAGATCTGCACAATTTCCATTTCACGGAAAGGGGAACAGGGGAGTGGAGAGAAGGGGGCTGGTTTAGGATTACTCAGGGCCTTTTCACATGACCCCTAAGATCCGCTGGCCACTTAAATTCGGACCAGGGATCTTGGGGGTTCGTTACTCTTTCTGCGTCCCCACCCCTCCGCACTTCCTTGCTCCTGTCTGCGTGAGGGGAGGGAGGAAAAAAGAGAGGAAAAAATGCAGGCTCACCTCCGAAGCTGCCCGGAGCGCGTCGTTGTCCTGATTCCTTCTCTTCTCTTCTGTTTTTTTTTTTTTTTGCCTCTCTTAAAGGGGCAGGAGGCAAAAAAAAAAAAAAAGCGAGGAGAGCCCCGCACTCACCAGATTAAATCTGGACCTGAGGATTTTCACCCTCCTAGAGCAGGTACAAGAAAAGTGTGCTGGGACGCGCTTAGGTGGGCGTGGTCGCACTTAATTTCCTGCAAACTCCGGAGCTGGTGAGGAAACAATTGTAAGGTCCGGAGCTGGCAGCCATTTGCTGCGGAGTTTAGGGGTCATGTACAAATACCCTCAGTCACCACCTTCCTCTCTGGTGGTGCTGAGGACAGCAAGAACATAAACATCGGATGGAGCAATGAGCGAATGGCAGTGTTGCCAGGATCAAAAATGGCTCCCTTGGCACCCTCTGGCCCATAGTGAGGACCTCTGGTGCTGATCCAAATCAAAGGATCTGGATGCCTTCACTTCCCCAGATGGATCCTGTAGGTGATAGTCTGAACATTCAGACAGAACAGGGATAGATTTGCAAGATGCTAGAGAGAAAAAGAAGACATTTGACATAAGGAAAAAACCAGGCAGTATGTATATATGCAATGATCTTTTTGTTTTGTGTGTGTCAGGTGCAGCCCGACTTTTGTATTTTCTGAAGGAGAACCTTTTACAGATCAAAGCCATAAATGAAGTGGTGAGTTTGTCAGGCTATCTATCTGTCCAAATGTCAGCTTTTCAGAAACCTCAGTTATCTGGCAAAAAATCAAAGAAAAACAAAACAAGATAAAAGACAAAAAAGTAGTTATCTTGTCTGTTTTGTGGTAACTCATTTTTTTGATGTCATCTGAGGTAAAAGTGACTTTGTCTCTCTAAAAGGGTTTGTTTTCCTCTTTAATTTTGTTTTGTTTATTTGTTCTGCAATAGGAAGATATCACAAAACGGACCATATGCACGGCTCAGGAGATCTCCTGTGGGGCTGATTATGCCGGCTTCCTTCTGCAAGGTAAGTCCCAGCTGAAGGCTTAACTAGATCTGCCAAAGCACATCCGATCTCGCCTGATCTCAGAAGCTAAGCAGGCTCGGACCTGGTTAGTACTTGGATGGGAGACCACCAGGGAATACCAGGTGCTGTAGGTGTCTGGAGTAGGAACTGGCAAACCACTCAAGTATCCTGCCAAGAAAACTCCATGGACCTGGAGTCATGAAGAGTCGGACACGATTGTAATGACACAACACACACACACATACACACAGCAAAAGTCCCCCTGTCAAATTGTGAAACACAACCCCAAAAACTGGTGGACGTCTGTTATAATGAAGCAAAAAGAATTGTGGAGCAGAAAAAAAAAGTTTGGTGCTTTGTTTCTGCAAAAGAGTTGTCCCCCCTCCCTGAAGCACCAACTGAGCCACAATCCAGCCAGGGTTGTGTGGGGTTTTTTGGGGGGTGGTGGTGGTGGTTTTTTCCTGGTTCGTCATTCAGTTTGTGCCCATCTCTCATTGTGGCTCCCGGTTCCTGTGGGTCCGCCTGCCAAGCGGGCTGCCCTCTCCGCCAGCCTTCGAAAGCGTAGATGGTGCAGAGGGACCCTTGGAATTGTAGTCTGCTTGCATCTGGAACAATTGCCCACTTGCAAAAGAGGAGAAGAGACAACGGAGCGGCTGAATGAACACCGCACAGCGGTTTCCCCATACAGTGTCCCGAAATCTGCTGTGGGTGGCACACGCCACCCAGAAAACAGCCAGCTGGCACTGCTGTTGTGTGTACACAAACCTTCAGGATCACCTGATCTGGGAGGTGCTGCTTCTCCTTGCCTCTTGCTTCATGGGGTATCGCCTGGTTCCCCCCATGCAGGCAGCTCAGAGGTTTGTCTGGAGATCTACCGGCTTCCCAAGGATTCCTGGCTCAAGGAGGCTGAACAGGCTCAAGCGGCTCCACCTCCGTCTCTGTCTCCAGTTCCAGGAAACCTCAAACAGGTGAGAACCAGGTGGTGGGTGGCTCTTCCGGGCATCTGGAAAAGATGGGAGCAGGAGACTGGTGGCAATGTTCCTCTGAGGTGGATCATTATTACAGGCTGAATATCCCTTTTAGTGGTTGAGAATGGCTTCAAGGATGGAAACTAGGCCTAAAGCTGTTCTCAGACAGCTCAGTGACCTGGATCCCCTGCCTGAAGAGTCAGAGGTTGGGAGTTCTAATCCCCATTGGGCCTCCTGGGAGAAGAACCACCCTGGGTGGCCTTGGCCCAGCTACACACAGTCCCAGGGCACCCCTGGGAGAAGGGAAGGATCAACCAGTTTAGACCAAGGAGATCCTAGAAAGGATAGTTGTTGCGAGTTTTTCGGGCTGTTTGGCCGTGTTCTGGATGTTCCATCCAATGTTTATGTTCTTGCTGTCCTCGGCACCGCTGGAGAGGCAGGTGGTGACTGAGTAACCCTAAACCATCCCACTTCTGAGCTGCTGGCTGGCCAATGCATTCGCACAGGCAAGTCTGCTCATCACTTTCCAGGTCATGATGTGGAAGCCATCCATAGCAGAGCTGGGTCAAGGGCAGAACAGGGCCTCAAATCATCTAGGGGTGGCTAATTCCCAGGCCTGTGTTTCTCCGTTCTGAACACTGACATGTTAAGCTTTGGAATCTGGAGCATCTGCTCAGGCCATGAATGAAATGTTGGCTTCTGTTCATTTCCTTTTCTTTCGGGGAGAAGAGGAACGGGTATGTCTTAAGGCAGGCATGTCCAAACTTCAGCCCTCCTGATGTTTTGGACCACAACTCCCAAAATTCTAAGCTAATGACAAAGGACTGTGGGAGTTGTGGTCCAAAACATCTGGAGGGCCAAAGTTTGGACATGCCTGTCTTAAGGGCTTACGGAGTGGGAAGTAAGTGCTTGAGAGCATGGTGGAATTGTTCTGACCCGCCTTGTAAAACAAGTGTATTCTTTTGTGGTTATGCAGCAAAAGAGTGTGGATGTCCAAGCTCCAGGCCCTGAGGAGTTGGTGAGTATCCCAGACTTAGATTTGTCTCGAAAGGCTTTCATTTCCCAGGCACCGCGTTTGAAAAAGAACCCAAGGAGTGGTGGAGCACAGTCCCAGTTGCAATAGCCACAGATTTTTCCCTCCTGTTGCAATTCCTGTCAGTAGATGCCCCACCTTCACACCTTTCCTGCTTCTCATTTGCCAACAGGGGTGCGTTGAGAGCCCTCCGTACTCTCTCAAAGGCAGGTTTTGACCCGCAAAGTCAAATGATTACAGGGCTGGGGCACCTCCCTTATGAGGAAAGGCTAAAATATTTGGGGCTCTTTAGTCTGGAAAAAGGCGTCTGAGGGGGGATATGATTGAGACGTACAAAATAATGCAGGGCATGAGTAAAGTGGACAGAGGGATGCTCTTCTCCCTCTCAAAAAATACCAGAACTAGGGGACATCCACTCACACTGAGGGCTGGGAGAGTAAGAACAGACAAAAGAAAACATTTTTTCATGCAGCGTGTTGTTAGTCTGTGGAACTCCCTGCCACAGGAGGTGGTGATGGCATCTGGCCTGGATGCCTTCAAAAGCGGGTTGGACAGATTCCTGGAGGAAAAGTCCATCCCAGGTTACAAACCATGATGGAGATATCTAATCTCCAGGCTTAAAACCAGGGTATTTCAAGGGCCAGATGCAGGGGAGTGGTATCAGGAGACAGATATCTAGTCTCGTGCGCTCCCAGACACATCTGGTGGGGCCACTGTGAGATACAAGAAGCTGGACTAGATAGGCCTTTGGCCTGATCCAGCAGGGCTCTTCTTATGTCCTTATGTTCTTAAGTCTTTCGCAGGCAAATGGTAGGCCTTCTAGAAACCCATTTCTAGAAGGAGCACTCCTAATTTAACCCCCCAAAACTGGGGAAATTACTGACTCAAGTATAAGTCTAGGGTGGGAAATGCAGCGGGGACTGGCAGCTCCTCCTTTGTGAGCTGGGGGAACGGTGTGCAGTGTTTAAAATGACGTTTAGCTACCAAGGTTAAAGATCTTTACCTTGGTGGCTTAAAATCATTTTAAACATTGCACGCTGCTCCCCCATTATTTTTCTGTTTCGTGCCCATCCTTTGAGAGCACTTTTTTCAAGGACTTGAACATTAGTCCTAGAGAGGAGGGGCAGGATTTGTTCTCGATCATCCCAGAGTGCAGTATGGGCAACAGTGGGCTCAGATGACCGGGAGCCATATTTCTACTGAACATCAGGAAAAACTTCCTAAATGTTAGAGCATACGACAATGGGGTGAGTTGCCTTAATAGGCGGCGAGTGCTCCAACGCTGGAGGCATTCAAGAGAAATTTGGACCAACTCCCCTGGCAGGTATCCTTGGATGTGCGTTCCTGCCTTCAGCAAGGGGTTGGACCCCATGGCTTTAGAGGCCCCTTCCAACTTCACAGTTCTGTGCTTCATTGCAGGATTTGCAACAGTTCCTAAGCAGAGTTGAGTCCAAGCTGGTCCCACCTCTTCTGCTGCTGAAAGTCAGGCAACCCAAACCGCTCACAGGTCAGCGTTCTTCCATTTCCCCTTTTCCTTTTCCTTCGCCCTCTCCTGTTTTCCTAATGGGTATTTGAGTGATACAGTTGGCGATTTATAAATATTTATCAGCTGCCTAGATGCCCTGAGCACATCCGATTTCACCTGATTTCAGAAGCTAAGCAGGCTCAGGCCTGGTTAGTACTTGGATGGGAGACCACCAGGGAATACAAGGTGCTGTAGGAGCCTGGAGTAGGAACTGGCAAACCACTCCAGTATTCCTGCCAAGAAAACTCCATGGACATGGGGTCATGAAGAGTCGGTCATGACTGTAACAACACAACACACACACAAATAAATATTGCCAAGGAGGCCCGGTGGAGAATTGAACTCTAACCTCTGGCTTCGCTTAGCTAGAGAGCTCCCTCCACCCCCTGAGTTAACCAGCCCCAATCCCTGGAATTTTTAGAAAGAGCAGACCCCGCATAAGAAAGACTCAGATGAAACCAAGGCTGCTTTTACACGACCCCTAAAATCCGAGGCAAAGGGCTCCCAGATCTGGAGCTTAAAAATGTTTTCCCACCAGCTCCAGACTTAAAAAAAAAATTAAGTTCGACCACACCCACCTAAGCACGTCCCAGCGCACTTTTTAAGTACCTGGCCTCTAGGAGGTAAAAAATCTTCTGATGCGGATTGTAAAGCTGTGAATGCCGGGCTCCCTCGCGTTCTGTTTGTTTTCTTGTCCCCCCGCCCCTTTAAGAGACAGGAATCACTACGGGGCTGTGCTTGGGGCTGCTTAGACCGGCAGAGTGGAGGTGAGCCTGCATTCTTTTCTCCCTTTTTTTCTCCCTCCCTTCACGCAGACAGGAACAATGGAGTGCAGAAGGGTGGGAACAGAGGAAGAGCGACAAACCCCCACGATCTCTGGTCTGAATTTAACTTGACACCGGATTTTAGAGGTCGTGTAAAAGCACCCCAAGTGAGGATTTGAGGGGTTCTAACGGTGTCCCTTGTGTGCCAATGCAGGAAGCCTCTTTAAGAATCCCTTGGAAGCCCTAATGAAGAGCGACGACGGCGCCGTCCTTGGCTTGGGGTTCAATCACGTGGTCAAATATTGCCACTGGGAGCAGCAGGAGGCCATTTTTAGCAGCACTTTCCAGCAGTACCTGCAGGCAGAGGACGACGCAGAGAGCAAGGAGTTAAAAAACAGGTTGGGATGTACCTGGCGTGTCCATTTCCCTCTTCCAGCCTTGTAGAACTGCCAGATTTATTTCTGTCTCAGAGGTGAAGATGAATAGGTCTGCTGTCAGACCCATCTGCAATCTGAGTTGTTGAGGTTTTCTTAACCCCCCCCTTTTTTGGCTCGTGTTGGATAATGGTCATTTTAAGTGGCAACTGCCTTCCTGAAAGGCGCTAGGTATCAATAAATGCTAAGGCAGGGGTGAAGGGCCTTCAGCCCTCCAGATGTTTTGGACCACCGTCCTCGATCATTGCCAACATGGGCTTGGCGTTTGGGGAGTTGAAGTCCGAAACAAACATGCATTTCCGTTAGAGCTCTTCGGCAGTGGAAGATGCTGCCCCAAAGGAGGGTGGTGGAGTCTTCTTCTTTGGAGGTTTTTAAGCAGAGGCTGGATGGCCCATCTGCCGGGAGCACTGTGATGGGGGTCCCTGCATGGCAGGGGGGTGGACTGGATGGCCCTTGAGGTCTCTTCCAACTCTATGATTCTATGATTCTTTTTAATTTGGCATTTTCAGACAGCAGACAAGTGAATCAGTGGATCGAGGGAGTCCTATCATATTCCAGTGGGTCTGCTGTGGCTAGACTAACTGATGGGCTTGGGTTAAACGAAGCGCAATGCCCTTACACAACCTATCCCAGAGTGTGTCTATAGCCTATAGTTGTCACAGGTCTGATGCAACTGCTAGAGCTCCATCCCTCCTAAGGAGCCCTGGGGCGTGTACTTTGGTGTCACACCCAGGGTTCCAAAAAGCACCCAGCAAGTGTGTGTGTGTAGTATACAAACAGAATTCATTCATTTGCTCATTTGTTCATTCATCAATTTGTTTGTTGATTCGTCCATTTTGTTAAACTACAGCACTGGGGCTTTTGATTGGAGAATTCTTACCACCCCATGCACCCCAAACTACAGATTCCTGGATGCTGTGGGATGCAGCCATGGTCATGAGAGAAGAACCGGACCGCTATAGCCATGTTGTGCGGATACACTGCCGATGTCCTTGGCTTTCTCAACTCTTCTGAATCCCCCTGTCTGTTTTCTAATGGATTCTGCTCTCTCCCTGTTTTCAGCCACACAATGTTTCATTTCCACCTGCCTGGGCGCACCTTGCCTGCTGGGGCTGAAGCCAAAGGTGAGCCAGGTAGGTCCCACCTGTGGGTGCAGCACATCACCCTGTTGTCAAAGTTCTTTCGGCAGGTTTATCATTTCATTCCACAAACAGAAGCCAGGAAATCCAAAAGAGTTGGCATTGGGAGGTATGATCCCTCCTCATTTGGGCCTTCCTTAGTTTGTTCCTAGTGGTATCTCCAACCCATCCATCTTTGATCGCTCCCCATTATTCCTTTTCTCCAGATGTGCCTGTTGCCTTCAGCGTTCACTGGACCAAGAACCACAACCTCTGCTTTTACCTTTTCAACCGTCCACTGAAGGAGAAATTAGGTAACCCAAATGCTGTTGCGGAGGCTGTTACGAGTAACCCCTGAGGTCTCCCAGGCACTTTTGGGACCACCTTGTGGACCACCCTGGAAGAATCCTTAAGGCGATGATCTCCTGCAAATATCCGGGTATAGGACTGCCTCTGATAATGAATTTTCCCTATGGGCTGCCTCAGATAACGAATCGCAATTTCCGGGTATAGGTCTGCCTCGGATAATGAATTTTCTCTATGGGCTGCCTCGGATAACACATTTTCCCTATGTGCTGCCTCGGATAACGAATTTCCAGCATGCATCAGTAAAAAAGAGTTATCCCGGGTGGCGTTGCATCTGTACCTTTAAGGTGCACTTTATAAAAAAGAGTTTTGAGCAAAAAAACCAGGTGCCTGTGCCTTTTCCGTAGGCTCCGGAACGGATTAATCGGTTTCCCATTCATTCCTATGGGAAACCATGTTTCGGATAATGACGTGTTTCGGATAACAACTAACCTCAGAGAACGAATTAAAGTCGTTATCCGAGGTACCACTGTGTGTGTGTGTGTGTGTGTGTGTGTGTGTGTGTGTGTGTGTGTGTGTGTGTGTGTGTGTGTGTGTGTGTGTGTGTGTGTGTGTGTGTGTGTATGGCTGTGTTCAAGAGAAAGTGAGAGTGTTTCCCTCTCTCTCTTTTTTTTCATAAAATAATAATATATATATTAAAAAGGTTGTCCCATCTTGGGTTGATAGTCAAAAACTTGACAGATCTGGCTCAGCCGCTGCTCCCTCAAGCCAGAAGAGAAGAAAGCAAAGTCTGCTCCTTACTGTCAGAGAACCCTTGGGTGGTGGTGGTGGTGGTGTCATCACGGTATCCCTTCCCTTCCCACCACTCCATCATCAATGAAGCCTTCTATTTCCTCTAGATTCTGATCCAAAGCCAGATGTCGTTTGGCCGTGTGCTGCCCCCATTGCCTACTCAGCCATCACACCCTGCTCCTCGTACCTGGCTTTGGCTTGTGAAGACGGGACCATTACCGTCTGGGATCTATTTCTGGGTGAGCTTTCTTTCCACTGACCTCTCTTTCTGTCCTCTTCCAGGCGCCAACTGGGTTGGGCGGCCAGTGCAAGTCCTTAGGACAAGGGTGGTCCCGTGAGCCTGCGGCGTTTGTGTTTTTTCAGGGTTCCCTTTAGCTGTGACGAGGCTCCCGGACGGGTCTGTGATCCGAAGCCTCCAGTTCATGCCGCCCTCCTCCCCGTTCGGAAAGAAGTCTCCCTGCCCTCGCCGGGACCCCAGCAGTTCCAAAGTACAGCTCCTTGTGTTATGCCTGGATGGGTCTCTCCACTTGATCACGTCGGGGCTTCAAGGATTTGACACCAAACTCTTGGGAGGCAGGTGAGATAACTCTGGGGCTTCGGAGAGGCCCGTGACTCCTTATGGGTTACAGGTAGGATGGCTCAGACAAGAAGGAACCTTGGGAGATTGGCAGAGTCTTTTAAAGACACTCCCATCTCATAATCCCCCTTCCATGTTTCCCATCAGAACCGAAAGGCACATGATGCCGAAATTAAAATCTACCTCTCAGATTTCATTGATGTAAAAAATGGAGAAAAGGAGGTATATATATATCTTTTCAGGTGTGAATCAGAGCAAGTGTCTCTTTTCTTGAAATTGATGATCCAGAGACGGACACTACCTGAATGGAGTCCACTGTATCCTATTTTGACCAGTTGGCTTGTACTAGTTTATTGGTTTCCCTTCTACTATTTTGCTCTCTCTCTCTCTGTGTGTCTGTGTGTATGTATTTACACTTTCATTAAAAGGATTTCCCCAAACAGTGGTGGTAGTGGTGGTGGTGGTGGTAGTAATGATGATGATGATGATGATGATGATGATGATGATGATGATGATGATGATATTCCTTTTTTCCATGTTGCCTAAAGCAACGCACCACCAGCAACATAAACCTGGCTTTCTTTCCAGGCCCCATGTGCCCAATCAGATGATCAGTGCAGTGGCTTCCCTTCCAACCTTGCCTGATGCAGTAAGTGGGTTCAGATGTCCTCCTACCAGATCCCAGGGGGCACATGGACGCCAGGGAAATGACAACAGGGGCAAAAGGATCCCGAGTAAACAAGATCCCGTTTTCCCTGGACTGGCGGCAGAAGGCAAAAGACCTGGAGAAATCTTTTCGTAAAACATTTGATCTTTTACCAATCTTGAGCGCTGGTCTCTCCTGCTCTTCTCCCCAAAATGTCTCTGTGTGGGGTTTGCATCCATTTAATGTGTTGTGTTACCCTTAAACAATATGGTGAGGGTTTCTGGTTGAACACCCGAGTTCAGCAAATGCAGATCTAACCACCCGTTGGAGGACTCGGTGCTGAAAAGGGGGGGGTCTGAATTTTATGTCGAAGGCTAGATCTTAATCTCTTGCTTTGCCACGGAAAGGCCGAGCCACGTCTGGAAGCCCTCGCCTCACCGTCTGGTGGACTTCTGTGCAATTTTTGCCCGGGTACTCTCACGCCACACTTCTAGCCTGGGATTTGGAAACCTTAACCTTAAAGGAGCCTCGTGGCACAGTGGTTCAATGCCTGTACTGCAGGTAAAACTGTGCTCACGACCTGGGTTCAATCCCTGGTAGCAGGCTCAAGGTTCACTCAGCCTTCCATCCTTCCGAGGTCGGTAAAATGAGTACCCAGCTTGCTGGGGGGGCAATGTGTAGCCTGCACACTGTAATTAAAATTGTAAACCGCCCAGAGACTACTTGTAGTGGTATGGGGCGGTATATAAGCAGAACACTTTTTTAACATTTGGGAACCACAGCTGCCAAATTCCTGGCAATAGCAAGAAACTTTCACCAAAACCATCACTTTTCTAAGCTGTGCTCCGGCCACCCCATAAATCCTACCCTGCCAGGGAAGGATCCCGGTCCTGTATCTTTTTCTCTCCCCAAGAAGTGAAAAGTAGTCATCATTAGGATCACTATTAGTGTTGGAGTGAATATGAGCCTTTCTAATAAGGAAATCCAAATCCCATTTCCGTTGTCTCAGGTCCTGAATTTCTTCTGGGACGGTACAGTCAACCTAATGGATGCCACCATGGAGGAAAACATTTGCCAGTTTGTCACGCCGCCCTCGTACGAAGTGGCATCTCCTTGGCAGCCCGTGTTTTCCGTGGACTCTGGCGGTCAGTGCCTGGTCCTCCGAGGTAGGACATTCTGCAGGCGGGGCCAGGCGGGGCCAGGTGGAAAGACAATTTGTGCACTGCAGATCTGAGCCAGGATAACCATCCTCTGTCCTTTTCCCAGCTCTCAAATCGCTCCGTTCTCTTAGCTCCCTCCTTTTCCTTCTCAGCTCATTTCTAGAAGAGTACACTGCTAGGTCACGGAGGAGGACCACGTGTCCCTGTGGAGCTCTGAGTGGCCCTTTAGTCCTTCTTGACTGACCCCCTCCTCTTCCACCTCCTCAAGGGAACGTTGCTTTTTTAGCAGCCAAAATCGATTGGCTTTGTGCAGGAAATTGTTGAAGAGGAGGAAAAACTTCTTAACTGTTTGAGCAGTACAACAATGGAGCCCGTTGCCTCGGGTGGGGGGTGCTGAGCACTCCAGCACTGGAGGCATTCAAGAGAAATTTGGACAACCACCTGGTGAGTATCCTTTGACGTGCATCCCTGCCTTGAGCAAAGGGTTGGACTTGAGGGCCTTGCATGCCCCACCCAACGCCAAGGTTTTAGGATTCTAAGTTGCTAGCTGGTTGTCCTGTTTCTCTCTTTGGAGGGTGCAGAGAAATGGTTTCATTTCAGTCCAGCATTCAGGCATGGAACTGGAGGGCAAGCCAGAAGGAGAATATATACTAATATCCTTTGTTGGTGGCATCAAGTCAGTTCTGACTCATGGCAATCCTTTCTAGGCTGAGAATACACAGAAGTGGTTTGCCAGTCCCTTCTTCCGGGGGCACCCTAGAGCCATGCAACTTTCCCAAGGCCACCCAGGCTGGCTCTTCTCCAAGGAGGCACCGTAGGGGAATCGAACTTGCAACGTCAGAGATCTAAACCACTGGGCTATCTCGTAGCTGACTTATCCCTATGCTTACACATGCAGGATCTTTTCCTACTAAGATTCTAGCCTATATATGTGTGCTTTAAATGTCTGCTCCTGGCAGGGACTGTCAGCCTGTTGTCCTCTCTGTGCTTTGCAGGGCAATCCCGGTCTCGGGGTGCAAAGGCCGATACGGAGCCCCTCCTGCTCTTTGACTTGACTGCCTGCCCTTCCCTAGAGTCCGTAGCATCCGGCGTTGAGGGCCCACCTGGCCCCTCCTCCGAGCTACTGTGGGACAGGCGCTGTGACCTTTTCCTCAGTGAAAAGTAAGTTTCCTCCATTCAGAAAAGAGTAGCAATTGTCTGGTTACATTGTTTGTTCCCTGGATTCGAAGGGAGGGTGTTGGCCGTGGCAATTGCGGGTGGGATGAGACCATTCTGTCCCGAGACCTCCCCTCTCAGCCTTGTGACAAATCCAGCAGCCACCTGGTCAAACAGAAGCCCCGTTGCCTTGGTTTGCACACTCCACCTCTGAATGGTGCTCCGAGGATCTCACAGGAAAGGCAAACAATCCGTGGGTATAGAGGTTCTGCAGAAAGTGGGTCAAAGACCAGATGTCATCTGATTGCCACTGCTTTAGCAGCCTCGCAAAGACATTGCTATCGAGAGTTTTGTTAATATCCTGTTTATTTCCTACTTTGCACCCACCCTTATATAGGATATAAAAATTATTTAAGAGGAATTACTTTGGACAGTGGTGTCCAAACTTTGGCCCTCCAGATGTTTGGGACCACAACTCCCAGAATTCCAAGCTTAGATTGCCAGTGACAAAGGACTTGTGGCAGTTGCCGTCCAAAACATCTGGAGAGCCAAAGTTGGGACACCACTGACTAAAGAGATACTTAATACCCCAGGGCAAGGTAGTGTTTAATGCCAGAAATTTGAAACCCTCAAGAAGAGTTCAAAAGAAAGCAAAATATAAGCATCTCCTCATAAAGCACCTTTCCCACCTCTCCCATTTAAGTTACAAAAACAAATGACCAAAGAGTCTTTGCCTGCTGGCAAGAAAGCCACAGCAGGTGTGGACTGCAACTCCCAGAAGTCTTCATCACTAGCTGAGCTGGTCAAGATTTCTAGGAGTTTGAGTCCAGGAACATCTGGGGACCCACATGTTGAGAAACACTGGTCTATAGGGTCGCTTTCAGCTCTGCAGTTCTAGGAGGAGGAGGAGGAGGAAGAGGAGGATGAGGAGGATGAGGAGGATGTGAAACAGCCAAATCTGGGTTCAGTCACTTAGCAGGCAGGAGATCTTAGTGGTTTGGGCATTTAGCCACTGATCCAGGGGCTGGGAGTTCAATTCCCTACTGGGCCTCCTTCAGAGGGGCTCGACTCCATGATTTATAGCAGTGATAGCGAACCTTTTAGAGACCGAGTGCTCAAACTGTGATTCAAAACCCACTCATTTTTCGCCAAGTGCCAATACAGCCATTGAACCTGAATCCAGGTGGCTGTGAAGGTAGCGATGATGGGTACCCACAGGTGCCCACCCGTGCCATAGGTTCCCCAACATTGATCGATAGGGTCTCTTCCCACGCTGCAGTTCTTATTATTGTCCCATAGAAAGGAGCATCTTTCCCCACCCACCCCAAGGACTTCTCTGATGTTGGGGGAATACAGGAAGGGCCTTTGGGCTAGGAGGAGGGGCTTTACTGAAGATCTTGAAACAAGAACAGAATGGTGTTGCGTGAAGACGCAGTTAAATGCTCCCAGACAAAGAGCAGCTGTTTTTCCAGGGGAATCTATTACACAAGCCCTGGAAGAGCCTGGATGGTTGCTATATCTCCCCAGCAGTTTGGTTCTGAGGGGTGCATTTCTCTCCGAGTTCACAAGATGGCAATGCAACTATGAGCTATGAAACTCCTACGCATGGCCTTTGTAGGAAGTTAAACCGATGTTTTTTTTTTTTTTGAAAAAAAAGTATTACTTTGTTTACATGGATATTCTATTTGTCTCATTGAAGCATCAGATAACACAAACAAACTGAAAACTACAGGCAGATAGAAACCCGTCTCAGTCAACCCAAGCTTCCCCCTAGACTTTGATCAAACAAACAAACAAACAAACAAACATCACTTCTATGAAAGGGTGATGAGGGCAGAACAGTTAAACTTTGACGCCTTTGGGATAAGCCAGGGGTGTCCAAACTTTTTGCAAGGAGGGCCAGATTTGGTGAGGTGAAAATGTATGGGGGCCGACCATTCAGCCACATTTAGCCTCTGGGCCAGACTTTGGATAAGTCTCTATAACTGGCATGTCCAAACTTTGGCCCTCCAGATGTTTTGGACCACAACTCCCACAGTCCTTTGTCACTGGCAATCTAAGCTTAGAATTCTAGGGGTTGTGGTCCAAAACATCAGGAGGGCTGAAGTTTGGACATGCCTGCTGTATAACATGCAAGGAAGCAGGGAGGATGCTGCAGCAACAATAGGCGAGGTAGGTGGCTGGGGGGATGGACAGAGTCAGGGAAGGCAGGCAAACCATAAAACAGCAAGCTGATGTCTCCATCCGGTATGGGGAGGGGCCAGCTGGTGGGGATGAGTGACAGGCTGAGCCGGTGGGCAGAAGAGGCTGTGGGCCACTCGAAATTTCAAAATGGGCTGCATTTGGCCCCTGGGCCTGACTTTGGACATGCCTGGGCTAAGCTGTATTCCCACCCCAAACCACCTCCTTGGGATTCCTTCTGAAGGATTTGAAATGCATGGGCAGAAGTGTTCTGAAAATCCACAGGAGGTAAAGTGAGGGCAAGAAAGGTAGGTGTATAGAAGTTGCCCATCTGGTAGTGAGCAAATGAGGCACGGCTAAGGGTGCTCCATCAAGAACCCAGGGAGATGGACTCTCTGTCTTTGTCTCATTGCCAGCCTGCCATGGCTCGCTGCCGTCAGCTGCCAGATGCCCGAGTGCTGGAGCCAGCTGCGGGACTACGCGGCCACCTTGACGCTGGGGAATCCCGAGGAAGTGATGGAATAGCTGGGGCCCAGGTGAGCATGCTGACAGCTGCTTGGGGGAGGACCGGTCTGGCTGTTGGCTCTTCTTGGCTTGACCTCCTGGCAGAGCTGCTCCAGCAGGAGACAGTTTTCTACTGGGGGGTCTGTCTAGAAGCTGCATGGACAGCCAACAAATGCTGAAAGAAAGAAAGAAAGAAAGAAAGAAAGAAAGAAAGAAAGAAAGAAAGAAAGAAAGAAAGAAAGAAAGAAAGAAAGAAAAAAATACTGAATTTGATTGGAAGGCCAACTTTGTTTTTCTTAACAAATTGGTGTCAAGTGTCTGAAAGGTTGAACAACTCTCCTCCATCACCTCCTACCACTGACTGGTAACTCACCTCCTTCATCCAGTGAAGAAGCCAGAAAATATTCACCGATCCCTATTAAAGCAGAGGGAAGTATCAGGAAACAGACAGGCCTGTTGCCCCCTCCCTCGGATGACTCCAGCTGCATCCCAATAGCAGCACAGTCTTATGGTGGCTTCCCCTTCACAGCCTCCATGCAGGTACATTTCCGGGCACGGAATCCTGCACCACCCAGAGATGCCTAGGAAGTGTGAAATCTATCAGAACTGTAGTTACGCCTTGCCTGTGTTCGTACAAATCAACTCTTGCCTCTTTTGTCGGAGTCTGCTGTTAAATAAGCAGCTTTCCACTCCGACACCTTGCCTGGGGTTCTTGAAGATGAGCAGGGCTTCATCTGGGAATAGCAAACCAGAAGAAGGCTGCAAGAACAAATCAATACAGAAATAACGTCCAGTTTGGATGGCTCCCCCTCACACACACAACCCTCTGGTCCATTCTGGAGCATCAACAGTTCAAAAATGTTGGCCTTAACTTATGTCTTTTCACCTTTTGGACTCATTCAAGTTGCAACTGTTCTAAGTCACATCCAGCCTCCAAGGGGGAAGGGCTGGAGCCAGTGAGTCAAGAAGTTACCCATCTCCAGAGGCCTTTTAGGATTTAGACACGACACCTGCTCAATAGAATCCAAGTACAACCATGAGGAAGTGGAATCGAGACGTGTCAACAATTTTAGAGTGCTAAGTTCCAAAATGCAGAAGAAACCTCTATATGGTGATCTCATTGGAACGTTTTCTCACTCTTTCCAGTCTTAGGAATAGGCCAAGGTTTATCTTCTGCATTTTGCTTTTGATTGCCTTAAACATAAAGGAAGTCTTCTGGCTGAAAATAAAGGCTAGATCTTGTCTATTAAACTGTATCGTTAAGGGAGACTCATTATTATTGTTAGGTGCTGTCGAGTCAGAACTGACTTATTGTGACCCTAAACAGGCTTTTAAGGTAAGTGAGAGGGCCACAGACATCACTCTGACTTACATGCCAGGACACCTTAGAGAAACCAACATAGCTTCCAATTTCAGCACATGTAAGGGTGTGGCTCAAGGTAGGATAATTTTTCTCCCCAGATGGAAACGGGATTGAAAAACAAAGTTTGATCAAGAGGAAAAAAAACAAACTGCAGTTTGCCTCAAACCAGGTTTGAAGGGCCAGGGAGACGGAAGCGCACTTTTACTTTAGAATACTTCATCCCAGCTAGCAGGGAATCACATACAAAACCTTCAGCTCTCCTGTCCTTAACACTTTTTATAGCAATTGGTTCACTCCTCAATGCATTTTAGGGTTCCCAAAACTGGCTCATATTCATGATGGTGGAAAAGGTTGTTTATTAATTCAAGAAGCTGCTATTTTGGAAAGAGATGTTTTAACATCACCGTTGCTCCACCAGAGAGCACCAACGCACTGTGTGCTGATGTAGCCTCTGCACTATAGAAGTGAGAAGAGCTGGCTTCTTTTGATGTTATTGAATTGGGGTCCTCCCCTCTTAAGACTTAATCCACAGAGTTAAATTCAAATTAGATTTTAAAGGGAATGACACACACACCCCATTTTCCTTGGGAAAAATCAATCAGATTTCTACAGAGACGCATGCTTGAACAAACAGACTTGCCGTATAAGCTCTTTATTAGAAAAGTCTGTAACCCACTGCAGAAAAAAATGCATGCTAAATGCAAGATGCATAGGTGAGCAGAAACACTGTGTTTTGCTTTTATCCAAATCTTGGTGTGTGTTTTGCTGGACAAGCTAAATAGTATGAGTTGTTTGTCGAGCTGCCTTCACAAGGGGAGGGAAAAAAAACTTAAATACAATTTTTTCACTCCAGGCCAACATGTACTTGCCTTTCTCTTCCCAAGAGTCTCTCCCCCCCCCCCGAAACAACTTGATCTTTGTTGCATGCAACTGCAGAAGTTACACATGCAAAGCACATTCCAGAAAGAATCCTGCTTGTCCTTTTAATGTGTGTTCACAATAGCACCTACTTTGCTGCTTGAGAGAGCACTCCTTCCAGCCTGTTGGTGACCTTTATGTGCCACCATCTCCCCCCCTTCAAAGTTCTGAGTTTACTTTCAATTGTAGGGAATTCTATCTTTTAAAAAATCTTTTTTAATTTGATTTCCCTTTGCCGTGTTGTTCTTTTATGGCGTTTGTCGACCGTTTTCAGCAGAACAGTGATTAAAAAGGGAATGAAGCAATGGCATTATTATTTAAACAAACCTTTCTGGCTATATGGCATCTCTCCCATTTCTGCTGGGGAGGAGATAATGGCTACAGCAAACTGTTCCACAGTATTGCTGTTATATTTAATATGAGAAAAGGTTATTACAACATTATCTCAATTGTGCCTGCTTCGTTTAATCCACAATGCTAAATTTTAATTAAAACTGCCTATGTTTTCCCAGTTTTTTCTTTTCTTTTCCTTTTTTGCCATTTTAGGCCCATGTAGCAAAACCCTGGACTATATTTTGGCTTGTATTTCATTATGGTTTAGGAAGCAAGGAAAAGCAGAAGCCATTTGCTAAAGAGATGAGATTCGTAATTTTTGGACGACCCGGCTTGGGAAGAGGGCAAGTAATCCTTTATGATGCTTGCGTAAGGACAGGCAAATCCAGATGGTTCTGTTTCTTCCTGCCTCTTTGTGAGTCCAAAAGAGTCCTTTCACAGCCTTGGTTTGGCTGTTTCTTTTCACTCCACCCTCTCCAATCGTTCTGTTGAAGATCTGTTTTTGAAATAGCCATCAAGGTGTTTTTTTGGACCGATGAAGAAAATATCTAGGCAGCTCCATGTTGTATCTGCTTTTGCAAGGTCTCCAGTTGCATTTAGTAAGGACAGGGTTTGATTCAGTTTGGGGGACACGAGTCAAAATGTCTGGACTGAATTACTCCCTCCACCCAATCCTCAACGGGACAGTCTCCATCCAGAGGTGTTTTGTTGCTATTGTGTCATGCCATCAGGGTTGCTTCTGATTTAGGTGTCACAATCAAGAATGACCTCCAGAAGGGACCCACCATGAAGTCTCAAGGCTTTGGTTTTCTTTTTGAGCCATCACCAAACATTCCCTCCCTGCCCATCATGGTTATATCGATGACACATAAAGGGCTCAGTAAGGCTTGCCAGTAAAATTTATGCAGTGCCCATCATAAACTCATGAACTCTCCAGATCCGATCTCTTGGCATGTCTGAAAAGCCAAACAGGAATGATCTGCCACTTGGGGAGGAAATTTGACCATTTTAAGGGTATTTATCACATCTGCTCATTGGAGTGCACAGTGAATATGGTGCCATCTTATAGGGGCACACATAACCACACATGATGCCTACCCTAGGGGCATCTGCAGAAATCAGCAGGCACAACCTGCTTTTCTGTAGCCCATGGGAGTAAAAAACATGTCCCTGTTGGTCTGGATAAATGTCTTGTAGGGTCTTCCTTGGCTACTGTGGGGCTGAGCTTCTGTAGATTATGACCAGCTTGACAGATCCTTGCGTGACCAGTTCGGGACTCACTGGACCCACAACACAGTGAGGTGTTGAGATGGAATCAGTTTCATACAAACACTTCCATTACACCATGTGTGCAAAATATGTGGCCCTCCTGTTTCTGGGGGATACTGTGTCTCACCTGCCACTGAAGCTGTTCTTTCAGTGGCTCTGCTTTAATTGGTGGCAAGAATTAGATTTAGGCTTTAATGCAAGCCTGGATATAGTGCCGTGTAATGTGCAGAAGAACGGTCAAACCTTGGGTTAGTCTAGTTTTCTGTAATAATAACATCCATATTGTATAGAGGTGGCTGGTCTTCCACCAAACAGCCTTAAAAACCCATGTTTGCCAAAAGAAATACATTCATTACTCCTCTTGAAGCCTGAGACAGGTTAATCTATGTTCCCGAGAAGGCTGTGTGGTAGCATTTCAGAAGCTGATGAGATCCTGGAACTCAAGCGGAACACGGGTAATAAAATCATTCCATTTTGTGCAGGAATGCCGGAGAAAGTGCGCGCCGGGAGTGAGGGACATGAGTTTTCTAGAAAAATAATGGCATCGGTTTGTCACTTGTCCCCGATGATGGGGAATGCAATATTTCCACCATTAGTTTATGTAGACTTCTTTGAAAAGGAGGGGAGACCCAGGATCATATGCAAAAGAAAAAGGCAACTGCTCCTGTGAAACAAAACTCCTAGGAATTCCAACTGTACCATGAAGGAAGGCAGGAGAGGGAATTTTGCTCTGAAAACAGTGAGTGATGAAAGATTAAATATTGCTGCTGCTGCTGCTGCTGCTGCTGCTGCTACTACTACTACTACTACTACTACCACCACCACCACCACCACCACCACCACCACCACCCACTACTACTACTACTACTACTACTACTACTACTACTACTACTACTACTACTACTACTACTACTACTACTACTACTACTACTACTACTACTACCACCACCAAAAACAATAGCAACAGCAACATCATCATTTGCTGCTGGTAGTAGTTTTTGAGATTCTTTTCCATGGCTCCTGACCATTCGCTGTTCCAGCTGTGCCAGATGGGACTTGTTGTGCAAAACTTGCCAGAGGGCTGGGTGTCAAAAGGGCAAAAGTGCCAATGGATCCATGTTTGTGCAGGCCTGGCGTTGGAGCCAACGTGGTTGTGTCTCAAAATGGAGTAAGCTATGGCAGGAGACTCCTGGAGGTAGCTGGTCACCAGGACAGCCTGAGTTTCTTGGGCTCTTCCAGAGCTCCATGGACAGAGACAATTTGCAGGTGGGCAGCAATGGAGGAGACAGCTTGGCAGTGTACAGTGGACCCTCGTATAACAAATGGTTTGTGTAACATAAAATCTGCACAACATAAAAAACTGCAGCGATAGAGGAAATTTGCTTAACAGAATCGCCTATGGGGCGAATCCGTACAACATAAAAACGGTCACAATGAGGGATTACTCCATTTCCTATGCATTCCTATGGGAAATTCGTACAAAGGAACATTTGCTTAACATAATTTCATTTGGAATGAATTAATTCCTTTATAGAAGGTACCACTGTATTTCGAAAGCTGAGCACCCATCTTGACCCAATTCAGAGCTGGCGGCAGAGTTCACAAGGATAGATAGATAGATAGATAGATTAGATAGATAGATAGATAGATAGATAGATAGATAGATAGATAGATGGATGGAGGGATGGAGGGATGGAGGGATGGAGGGATGGAGGGATGGATGATCCCTCCCTTATCTAGGCTAGGGTTTTTCTGAAGAGTAGGTCATGAATAGAAAGGGCATGAAATGTCGAAAATTAAAAATGCCATATCTACTCAAAATGAAGAATGGCACTGAAAGAATAGATAAGTGTCTCAGTGTCTGTTATCCGTTGATTGTTTATGCAAATGAGGACCCATAAGCTCTCCATTGCTGCACTTTAAGATTCGGGAAAATATTCCTTTTATAATCTTCAACTAGAGTAATGGGTTTTAAGGCTCATATGGCTATGTGGTGGAGAGTGAATCTAGCTTATTACCTTTCCTCAAGGTCTTCTCTCATTCCATCTCTACATGTGTGCTCTCTCTCTCTCTCTCTCTCTCTCTCTCTCTCTCTCTCTCTCTTTCTGTTGATTGAATTTTGCTTGGTTTCCCCCTCTCATTTCCACTATAATAAAGTAGAATTTATTTCAAAAAGAAATTAATGCGGAAGTTATTCAGGCCCTAGATGGTTAAAGCGTGTTTATTTATGGATTTATGCTAATATTTCTAGGCCGCAGTTCCATCCAGAAACCTTCAAAGGGACTAATGAAATGAAAAGCTCCCCCCCCACACACACACACTCCAAAACAGAAATATAATGCACTGGGGAATCAGCTGATCAAATGTAATAATGGACAACACATCAGCTGGAACAGAGAGGGAAACGGGAGACAACAAAGGAATCCCTCTCCAAGGTTTGATTAAATAGGATTAAGCAATAGTGTTAACCATTGGCATACTGGTTTCAGGACCATGGACAGCACAGGAAGGCTTAGGTGCTCAGTCCAGACCCGTGAGCAGCTAAAACTCCTGAAGGAAGCTATTTCTTTTTTTTTTTTTTAAGTAGGGACTGGAGGAAGTTTGTGCTTTGTTTTAAAATAGCTGCCAAAACTTTCCTTCTAATAAGCTGCTATGTAACTTTATCATCTTGGTCCTTTATTCACAATCACTGCCCATTCTGCAGAGCCAGTAGGACAGACGAGGGGATGTGCCTTACCCAGAACTCTCTGCAGCTGATTCACTCAGAACTGCGAAGCTGTAAGGGACCCTTTGGATCACTGAGTCCAGCTCCTGCCAAGGACCCCCACTGGGGGAATTGAACTCCCAAGCGCTGGCTGTCCCCCTCCTTTGGGGGGATGTGCTGAATGATGAACTGGACACTTGACCCATTTGCACCCTACAGAGTCAGGTGGCATCTTCCACCCATGGAAGCCTCCAGAATTTGTTGCAGCTTCAGAAAGCTACTCATTCGTTGCCTCCATATCCTGCTACATGTGGTGACCATTCCCACTTGCAACCAAATTTGTCAACACAAATTGTAAGGATGATTGCCCCGGGGCAAATGGAATTAATTGTCTGGATTCTTGGGGAAATGCCCGAGGCCTGGACAGCTTAAATGCTTCCTCTGTTTAAAGGCATGCAGAATGTTTACTGCTCCAGATGTTGACTGCATCTGCTTTGTAGAAGTACACAAACTGGCCTCTTATATTTCCCCGCCCTCTTTGTCAGCAGAGGTATGGGGTTGAGGGGGGCGAAGAACACACATTAGTACAGAGAAAGAAGCAGTTCTTCCACAATTTTCACTTGTTTGTTTTTGTTTTGTTTGTTTTTGTATTTTTTACGGTGGAAGAACAGCTGTGTACCCCCTGAAATGTCCTCGCCACCACCAAGAGCTGTGTCAGTAGTCTCAGACTACATTCAGAGCTGAGAGGATGTTAGTGTCAGTGAGACATTATTCAGGCAGGCTTCCATGTTTGAGAAAGCCCGGTTGTCGCTATCAGAGCATCCCAGAAGAAGGCCGGAGACAGACAGTTTATGTTAAGAGCAGAAAGCACACTGGTGTCAGTGAGATGTGATTCAGGTGGGCTTCTGTGTTTGGGACAGTAAGTCACGGAGGACTCTTGAGGTTGGGTTGGTCCTGAAGACCAGTGACAAAGTTCTTCTCATTCTGGCATGGCAGGAGGGAAAAAAATATCAGAGGGAAAAACACACATTCTGAAAAAGTCCAACTCAGATTTAATCCTTTGTAGGGACATTTCTCTGAGACAATATTTGCAAATGCTTGGCTCCAATTTGAAGTTGGCTGCCTCCCACCCCAATGGAATTCGAGATCACTGATGTGTTTCCGCCGATCTGTTTCCACTGTCAGTGGGAGAAGCATCTGTGCTCTAAGAGTGATGTAACAGTGGTTAAATGCCTGTTACTGCAGGTAAAACTGTCCTCACAACCTGGGGTTCGATCCCAGGTAGCAGGCTCAAGGTTGACTCAGCCTTCCATCCTTCCAAGGTCGGTAAAATAATTACCCAGCTTGCTGGGGGCAATGTGTAGACTGCATTACTGTAATCAAACTGTAAACGGCCCAGAGACTACTTGAAGTGGTCTGGGGTGGTATATAAGCAGAACACTTTGCTTTGCTTTGCCTCTAATTTTAAATGTGAAGGTGCTGTCTTGTCCAGAAGACAATCTGGGAAGAAATGCAGAGTCATCTCCTAATCTAAACCAACCCTCCAAGATTAGGTTTACATATGGCTACTCCTCAGTCATTGAAACCACTTCACGGTGGCATCCCAATATTGCTTTTGAATCCAGACATTGCCCCCTCTCTTTACACACACACACACACACACACACACACACACACACACACACACACACACACACACACACACACACACACACACACACACACACACACACACAAGGTCAAAACAACAGATTGAAAGCAGCTGCAGCCTTGCAATTTTTCCACCCACCTTGTAATCTGATTGCATTCTTACTTTTCCGGCAAACGGCCGCTTTCCCTTTTCTATGCCGGAGCTCCTATTAGCCATTCCGTTCATTAGAAAAGCTTTCAAAAATGTTACATACCAAACAGCATTGATGATGTTGTTTTTGTTGTTATTTCAAAAGATGAGGTCCATTCCATCTTCAACCACTGAGATGCACGGGGTGGTGGGGTGGGGGCTGGAGTAAAAAGCCTGACATGGCAAGAGGAAGCATAGGAGATGACGTGGGTGTTAGAGATAGTAATAATACCTTTATTGTCAATGTACATGTCACCTTTGGTAGGAATTGGTAGGAATTTGGTAGGAACTGGGCAGAGGACCCATTAGGGTCAGCCTGCCCATCAAGCCCAGAGATTTAGGGGCAAAGTTGAGAGCAGGGGGTCACATCCTTGGGAAGTGATATTGATGGGGCAGGTCAAGGGAAGGGGGTAAAAACAGTTTCTTGGATAGCAGATACTGCATTGTCTGAACTTTAAGGACTAGGTTGTGCACGGATCCCCAAAAGCTGGTAGTGTTGGAGAGATGTGATTCGGGCAGGCTTTCACGTTTGAGAAAAGCCTGGTTGTCACAATCACAGTTCATACCACAACAAAGGTTGGTGGCACATGTGGTATGAACCACATTCTCACTGCCCCAGATCTCACAACACAGCACACGACAAGAGGATGGAGCTGCGTTCAAAACTCCCAGTAACATCCACCTACTGCTTTTGAGTCTTCCATCCCATAATTTCAGAAGAAACTTTAAAAGGTTGGCTCCATTGCTCCCCCTCCACCCCACTGCCATAAAATTCCATTTGTGCTGCCGGAGCTGTATAAACATGATCTGCACTCTCAGCTGGCATATACTTTTTCTTTGTTTTGATGGATACTTTGCAAAGGTTTGCCAGCACATTTACAAGGAACAGGAAAAATGAACTAGGACTTAAAAACAAGAACAACGGGGCAAAGATACTGTGGTGCAGATTGATGGCACAGTTAATTCTACATTGCATATCCCCCTGGCCAGAGATGTCCTCTGTTATATTTGCAGCCAGCAGTCGGGAAATATATAGGATGGATGACAAGTTATGTCTTTTGTGAAGGCGTGTGTGTAACTTGGAAATGATAAATTGTGATGCCAATTACATGTTTACAGTTGCTTTTGTCTACCGCTGCAGCTTTGTCCAAAAAGCCAACTTACACAGCATCTTGTGAGTGTTCACAGGCACCTCAGTAGGAATGTATGACCATCCCTACTGATGTTCTCCACTCCTTCCGTTTAATCATGGTGTTGTATCTCCTCTGGACTGAAACGTAAGCCTTGTTAAATGTAAGGAGACTTCCTTTCAAGTAAGAGTGCATAGCACTGCAGTTGTAGTGGGTGTAACCTTGAGTTATTTTCTGGTGGATCATTCCATTTCAGAGAAACAGAGGATCTAGTAAGAAGAGCCCTACCAGATCAAACCAAAGGTTCATTTCCTGCAAACATCTAGATTTCTAGGCACTAAGGGACAAATGTAAGACGTTGGCCCACACTGAGTCAGTCGCTTGGTCCATCACGTCCATTATTGTCAAACTCTGCCTGACAACGATGGGTTCATGTCTAGCCCTAGTTTGAACTTGATTCTTCCAGTATGTGAAGCATGTGCTTAGGTACTAAGTAATCATTCCTCCCAAGTTCGGCACTTGGTATTCACTGGTAGTCTATTATCCAGTTCTCCTTAGACCCAGACATCTCAGACAAGGTTAAGCACTATCAGGTTAACGGGGTGGCATTCCAGTTTGAGTGTTGCACCAATTTATTTAATTTCTGCTGCAAAAAAAAAAATGGAATAAAGGCGTTTAAAAGACGGAGCTAATCATGTTAACTGGCAGAATGAGAAGCCAACGCTTGCTTAAAACACAACATAAAAGGCACTCAATTAAAAGCAGAACAAGAAAGCCGGAGCCATATGTTGAATAGATAATCTCGCTGTCAGATGTAAGATGTATCATACAGAACAGATTACTCTTGAGAAGTAGGCCAGGTTACAAGTGATGTAACATACCACACATACACACACCTTTCATGTGAGAGAGGCCACAAGAGCTAAAGACAAGAGGACACAGATGTATCTCGTTGCAAAGTTTTGAATGGTGGTTTTGAACTCCTTTAGCTGCCCAGCAGAAGTGAAGGGATTCCCAGAGTAGAATTAGCTGCAAGCCCACCTCCTTATTTCATCAACTGGCATTCACAACCTCGCTATGTCACCCTGAGGCATCAGTAAGAGAAAGAATAAAAATGTTTCATTTACTTACCATTGAACTGCTCAAATGGCACTCTGACAAACATAGAATCAAAGAGTTGGAAGAGACCTCGAGGGCCATCTAGTCCAACCCCCTGCCATGCAGGAACCCCCCATCACAGGACTCCGGACAGATGGCCATCCAGCTTCTGCTTAAAAACCTCCAAAGAAGGAGACTCCACCACCCTCCTTTGTGGCAGCATATTCCACTGCTGGACAGCTCTAACCATCATGAAGGTCTTCCTATAATGTTCAAATGGAATCTCTTTCCCTGTAGTTTGAAACCATTGCCCCAAGTCCTAGTCTCGGAAGCCATGGAAGGGAGGGGCAACACAGAGCAGAGAGGCAAGGCTCTTTTTGAACTCTGAGGCAGGAGCAGAATAGATTGACAACCTCCCAAGCCCAGAAAGGTCCTTCCCAGCCACATCTACTAGAGGCAGCATGCGAGGTTGCAAAAACTCAAAAACATACCAGACTGGCTAAAGGTGGAAAGTGAGCCATGCTGGTTGGAGTATGCCATGACCTTTGGTCCCTTCAAAAGTAACCTTTTGAAGCCCTGGAAGTGCCCTGATAGGGAGCTCATCCCAGCCTCCAACTTTGTGCGGCTTCTTCTTTTTCTTCTTCTTTTTGCAGGCACACTCTGAAATTAGTAACTTCTCGACTGGACACCTGCCACAGATTCCTGCCTGCAAAGAGTCTGCGAGTAAACAGAGTGGAGTTGGAGAAGGCTGCTGGGGTGAGAATGCATAGAAAACAGCAACTGTTTTTGCCGCGCTGAAGAAAGTAGCAATGGAATTTATTACCAAGGGGGGGGGGGATGGTGCAAAGGACAGACGCATCTCCGGCTTCTTTGTTGCTCACAAAAGGAGATCACATGGCCCATGCTCCACCCCAGCTCCACGTACACTTACAAAAAGAAGACAATGTTGCCAGCTTAAAAACAAAAAAGGTGAGTGAACCCTGGCAAGGAACTCTTTTGGTTTCTCAACCAAGCTGGCCAGCTGCTTGCTTGCTTGGTTGGTTCATTTGTTTGTTGTTCAGTTGGTTGGTTGGTTGGTTCATTTGTTTGTTTGTCTGTCTATTGGTCAGTTGACTAGTTGGCTGGTTGGCTGGTTGGTTATTCATTTTTATATATTTATTTTTATACTTATTAACCACACCGACTTTCCCATTGGGAACTCTGGGTGGTGAACAGACTAGGAATAAATACAAAGTGCACAAAAAAGAAAAGAAAATTAAAAATACTGAAACAAACAGATATAAATAAAACAACAATAAATACCTCCTTCCTTCCTTCCTTCCTTCCTTCCTTCCTTCCTTCCTTCCTTTGAAATGCTTGCCATAAATCCCCAATTTAGGGAGAAACAGGCAAACTGTGGTGAGTCCTTGTTTACCAAATAGAACAAAATAATAAAAATTGCAAGCTGATGCAGAGAAAGGGCAAAACAGTTTAAAAAAACACAGAATCATGCACATCTTACAACAAGCCAAGCAAAAGAGACCAAGGTGTTTATTCCTAACCAGAGGTCAGCAACATCCTGCCTTCCAAAACCTTGTTGGACTTAATTCCAGGCATTCCTCACTGTTGGCTCTCTCAGCTTAGGGTGGGAGTTACAGTTTGGTAAAATCTCAAGGCCACCCAGGTTTTGTCTGTTGCACTTAAGAAGATATTCCTCCACCTCACCACTGATTTTTGTGAATTTTAGGTTGAGGGTGACTTCTCAGTTGTGTTTTGCGAAGGCTGGTTGTGCATGTGCCCCACATGTGCTTGTGTCTTTCTGACTGCGGGAGATTGCCTCTTTCTGCTTAGTAATTGCAAAATAGAAATGTCACCCCCGTCAGACGAGATAATACACCTCATGCATCAGAACTCATGCTGCTTAAAATCAAACTGGGAAAAATAAAGTGTCTGAATATGCATTGATTACATTTGCAGGCATTAATCACTTTGAATCAAACTTGAATTCCATCAGGGAGGCAGAAAGCTCACAGTGAGATCAAAGGGAGATCTCTTGGCAAAGCGGCACGCTAGTTTTGCAAACCGCTTGTAGAAATTGGGAAATTGCTTGTGGGCAGTGGGGTGTATGTGTGTTCCCCAAAGAGGGAAAGAAAGCTCACAAGATACTTGAAGAAGACATCTGAGCATGCTTAACAGTTAATAGTTCGGAGGGACAGTGGGGGAAATGGAATAAAAAATGGAAGCATAGAGCAGAATATCTTGATCAGAAGCACATCACAGTGTAGTAGCCTTTGATGGGTGTTTCTTCAATGAAACCATTTAAAACACATTAATTCAGGAGAAGTAGATGCCCTGAGCACATCCAATCTCACCTGATCTCAGAAGCTAAGCAGGATTGGGCCTGGTTAGTACTTGGATGGGTGGCCACCAGGGAATACCAGGTGCTGTAGGCGCCTGGAGTAGGAACTGGCAAGCCACTCCAGTATTCCTGCCAAGAAAACCCCATGGACATGGGGTCACAAAGAGTTGGTCATGACTGCAATGATACCACAACAACAACAACAACAACAACAACAACAACAACAACAACAACACTTATCTGCCTGCAAATTCAAAGGTATCCTCCTATATCAGTGGTAATGAACCTTCAACACTCCAGATGTTTTGGGACCACAACTCCCACAGTCCATTTATTGTTGGCAGTATAGGCTTGGGAGTCTGGGAGTTGTAGTCCAAGGCATCTGGGGACCATTGACTTTCCCCTCCTTTACTAGAGAGTTCCTTAAACAGTTGGACTCAAGACATAGCAGAAGCCACCTCCATCTTGTCGAGTCTCCCTGCCATATTTTAGACCACATGGTTCAACCATATGGCTGTGTTGCATTTTGCCAGTGATTGGAGCTTCCTGTTTTTTTTTTTTTTAAATTTTAAACGAAGTTATTTGTGTGGCTTTTTAGTTTCAGGAAAGTATTGGCTTTTTAAAAAAATACAAAAGTGTATATGCTACCTGGTGCTTTTGCAGGAGTAGCATACAGTGATTTAGCTAAGAGGGAGAGAGAATGGAATCAAGTTTCATGGGGGTGGGGGTGGGGGTTCCTCCCCCTCTTGGCCTTATGGAAAGTGGACTGGGTAGTATTTCCAGCTGAACAGCCGTGACGATTGTCCTTTCCTGGAGAGATGATTATAGATTACTGGGAAAAAAATTGGCCAATTTGCGATGGGTCTCGGAACTGGGAGAGATGTGAAACAAATATTGATACACTAGAAGGAAATAACCTCATGCTAGCTGGTGAGTTTATATCGAAAGAGGCAGCACGCTGGTGCATGAGACATGCTTGCAACATTCTGTCGCATTGTTGGCGGATAATAATCAGGAGACGGCCATCATGGGTATAGGGACACACAGATACACATTGAACACTGGCAGGAAATGCACCTCCATTTATTGATGGTGAATGGTGGGGTCCTGCCACCCAGTCTTGGAGGGCTTTGTGGGGTGGGCTGAAGAGCCTAGGTATGTACTTCCGTATGAGTACTTCCATATTCATTCATGGCCTTTCTGTTCCCCTGGGTGCACAACGATATATGCCACTACTAGGTAACTCAGTGGTTTAAGCATCTGAGTTTGGTTCCCCACTGGGCCTCCTTGACAAGGGCTGGACTCCATGAACAGAGGCTGCATGGCCATCGGGAGTACCTTGATGGGAGTTCCTGCATGGCAGGGGATTGGAATGGATGGCCCTTGAGGTCTCTTCCAACTCTATGATTCTGTGATCTTTAGGGTTCTGCTCAGCTCCTCAGTTCTAAGAAGACGGCGACTGGAGGATTTTCTAAAACTCTTTCAAAAGAAATTGAAAACCATTTCCAGGAACTGGGTCTTTGGACCACTTCTAAAAACCAAAGGTCCTGCACAGATTTCCTCATTTATTTTACTCAATGGTAGCAGCCCGCACTTTCTGTTTTTCATGACATGAACACAAGCATTTTAACTTCTTATACTTCATGCCTGATTTCTTAACCTTGCTTCATTTGCCTTTCTGCTTCTTCATCCGTCCCCTTCTCGATCGGTTAACCTCCCATGGTAAATCCACCGCTTCCATCCTTCTGCCTCCTGCTTATAGCTCGTGTTGCAGTCCAGACATCCACGCTGTACAGCTGAGCCTGTGCCAAGCCCAGCACAGTGCAAAATCCAAGTTTGATCTTTCCTTGGCACCATACGTATTTCTTTTATAACCGAGGCAGCACCTGCCATCCTAAGCTCAGTCAGTCACATCCCGAGCATTCCTTGGCTTTTTGCAGCATCATTTTTTCCAAAGCAAATGTTTATCGACCCGCTCTCTCAATGAATTATCAACTACAGGGCATGCATCACCAAGTGCTAATTCTGCGAGGCTGGGCCTCGACGTCGGCTGTGACGAACAGCCGTGCCCACACGCCGTTGCGTTCCATTAGCCCCGAGATGGCCGACATGACGGGAAAGTTCCAATCAAGGCCGTGGCTGCATTCCCCCATTAATACCGTATTAGATTTACAGAAATGACTTGCCTTCGCCTGCCATGTTCAAGCTGGCCTCTTCATTTGCCAGTTAAATCTCTCCCCACCCCACCCCCACCCCCACCCCCACTGCACGCACAATGTTCTTTTGACTTTCTTACCAAAATTATGGCAGGGCGACATGATTTATAAACTCGTGGGTTTATTGGTTTATAAGAGGTTCATCATTCAATGGGAGAAGACGTGATATATTGATGTGAGTTTCGTTTGGAAGGTGCTAATGCTTTCGTTATGCCATTACTCATTTTAGGAATGTGGTGGATGGGTTACTTTTATATATCATGGCAACTAGTACCTTTCTGCGTAATCGCACAGAGGCCAATCTGAATTTGGATCAGGTATGCACGCGCACATGGCAGCAAGACACGTCAATGAATGTGGCTCTCCGAGCAGTTCTGTTTCTTTCTTGTGAAACTGAGAAGGGTCCTGTACCTATCATGTTGGCCTCCATAATCATTGACCTTTGGCTCTACTGTCTGGGGACAATGGGAATTGGAATTTGGGGAAAAAAGAAAAGAAAAAACAAGCAATGCCTATGGTGAGTCCATGCTCTTCCCATCCATGTTTGATGCATTTGGATGGATCCCCCCCCCATCCCAATGTTTCAAGGACTTCAGGTCCCATCAGCCCCAGCAAGAGTAGTCAGCAGTCAGTGGCGGTGCAAAGCTGAAACATGGATGGAAAGATGCAAAGCCGAAAACTGGACTGCATGTTCTCCCAAGACTGGTTGAGCACCTTGTTGTTATGTGCAAGCCACTTCCAATTGATGGATGCCTCACTGATAAGAAACCATCAACCACCTTCTACTCCCAATAGCTCTTCTCGGTGCATGTCTGTGACATCCTTTAGGGCGTCAGTCCGTCTCATCCTCTTTTCCTTCTGCCTTCAAACTTGACTAGCATTATTGTCTTTTTCGGAAAAGCCTGCCTTCTCGAATGAGACCAAAGTTAGACAGCCTCACTTTCAACATTTTTTCCTCCAGAGAGAGCAAGAGAGAGAGAGAGCTCAGGCTTGATTTGATCTTATTTGTCTTTCTGGCAGATCAGGGTATCTGTGAAGCTTTCCCCCAATACCATTTTCCAAGTGAATCAATCCCCCCCCGTTATTTTTTTTTAAATATAACTGTCTAGCTTCTGCACTCATTTTTGGCAATCAGAAAGACAAGAGTGGAGGTGATCTTGGTACATGCTGGAGGCTGAGCACCTCTACAGACACCTCTTCTACAGAGCAGTTGGTTCTCTGTTTGAAGGGCTCAGCATCCACGATTCCATTAAAGATGAAGAACCAAAGGATAGGAGAACGGGGACCTTGAATTCACCCTTCCACAGTCAGCTCATAGGTTGCATATGTCAGGCCATACCCTTCCCACGATGGGGAGATGGATCGTCTTTCTGCCCGAATCACAGCGGTGATTTCTAAATCTGCAGTTTTAAATGCCAGTAAATGGCTTCGAGAACTGCAGGCTTTTTCGGCAGTGATGGGGATTTTTAAAAATTGCTGCCTTAAGCAGGGAGTTGTATTCGATGGCTTTCTAGGATCCTTCCAGGATTCTCTGATAGCAAGCATGAAGGGAATCAAACACAGTTGTTGTTTTGCCCCCCCACCCCCCACCCCCCAGAATCCAATTCCGCTCCCTGAGAAATTTTTCCACTAGAAACAAGGATAAGGGTAAAAGTAAAGGTAAAGGATCCCCCCCCCACAAGTGCGTGCTAATCATGTCCGACTCTAGGGGTGGTGCTCATCTCTGAATTCAAGCTGAAGAGCCAGTGTTGTGCAAGTCCATGGCCATGTGGCTGGCATGGCTGCAAGGAAACACTATTTTCCATTCCAGCTTTTTATGGCATTACCAATTTATCTACTTGCATTTGTATACTTTCCAACTGCTAGGTTGGCAGCAGCTGGGGTTATCAGTAGGAGCTCACCCCGCTGTGTGGCACCCGGGATTCGAACCACTGAGCTGCCAACTTTGCAGCTGACAGTTTCAGAGCTCTATCCCGCTGAGCCACCAGATCACAAATACCAGATGGCGAGTGCTTGAAAGCTCAAGACATTATGGAGAAAATTGGACATACGGCCACCTGGCAGATCTCCTTTGCTTTGGACCCCTGTCCTGGGCGGGGAGGGGGTTGGACTTGATGCCCTTAGAGGTCCCTTTCCAACATCATTCTTTTACGATCCTATGAGTCTATGTGTCAGATTGAGGCCAGTTCTCTTAAGAAGCCCTTCCCCTGATGAATCCCAAGGAAGTCCTTGGCAGTGAAGGACAGGCACCTTGAGATCTGACAAACAGCCAGCGCGGAGACAACCTAATTGCTGTGCGGAAGCTCCATGCCAGTTTTCTGGGGTCCTTAGGCCTTCTGCTTGATACAGGAAGACAAACAGAGCGGACACATAATCAGCTTATGCCACAGGATGAAATGAGCCGTTGGCTTGGATCACCTGCTTAATTTTCTTTGATTTAATAAACTGGGGAAAAGAAAGTGCCTCTGAAGAATTAAGACGATCATCCTTGGTCTGCTAAAAGGGAGAAAAGCTGCGCTAGTTTTGGGAAACTCCCTGTGATCATGCCCTTGAGATGCAACCACTTTTTATTTCGCTGACGCTCTTACTTCGTATCGTCGTTCCCGGAGGGATGCCGTCTGCCTCACCAGTGCAGAATTTTTATTCATTATTTATTGTATTCCTTTGATAGATAGATAGATAGATAGATAGATAGATAGATAGATAGATAGATAGATAGATAGATAGATAGATAGATAGATAGATAGATAGATAGATAGATAGATAGATAGATCATATGCATGGGCAGAAAGCTAATGAACAAATGCTTCCCTTCATCATCCTCATCACAGCCGCTATTATAACCAACACAAGCAAAGCTTGGAAAATCAACTTTCTAGTGGTTCCCAATCTTTGGTCTCCAGACCACTCGCTGGTGAGGGCTTCTGGGAATTGTAGTCCAAGAACCTCTGGAGACCCCAAGGTTTGGGTACCACTGTTCTAGACTGCAGCTCCCATTCTCATGCCATCAGCAGAACCACTAGCCTTGCTAGCCGGGGTGAATAGCTCCCCGAGTTTATAATTTCCACAACCTCTAATTACTACTGCTGCTACTACTCATGGTGCTGGTAGTCCTCATAATGATGATGGAAACAAATGGCCTGCTGCTGACACATCCCTCCACTCGAAGCTGGCGGCTCTCACCTTATCCCTCTGTGCACTTAACGTGTGCCTGGCAGATGTCCATCGGCAGTGAGTCAAGTTCAACCCCCCTCGGGATTTTCTGGCAACAAAATGTGGTTTAAGAAGAGCTTTTGAATTGGAGACGAAGGTTGCAAATTATCTGCTTTGCCACCTGTCCTCCTGGAGATAACATATCTTACCCAGAGAGCTTGACATCTCACCCCTTCTTGATGCTATATTTAAAGCTGCCGGACAATGATGTGCAAATCAGATCTCATGTAGTGACTTGATGGATTGATTCCTGGGTTTTCTTGAGCTATTTTGCTAGGATCCCCAAATTCACATTGGAATACTATTGCATTGCAGAAGCCATTAAAAAGCAGTGCTAAATGGGAGGTAGTGACTACAGGGCCTCTGTATTTTTCTGTATGTGGGCATTTCTTCCCCAGATGCTAGACATCCACATCTTCATTTCCAGCTGCCTCTTAGACATGGGCATGAACCACAAAACTGATGGTTTGTGGTTCATGGCTATCCATGAATGCAACCAATGACCTTGAGAGGTGGTGAGTAGGCATGGGCCTTTCATTTCAGAATGTGTCCAGTTCCTAAACAGATCATGGCAGCACAGCTGCTGTTTGGAACTTGGTCCCACTCTCCGAAATGAAATCACCCATGGACTTACCTTGGTTTACCTCATGCAGGGCGATACTCCAACTAGGAAGTAGTCTCTGACACATCATCGATCCTTCTCCTTGGCACTGGCCAATCAGAGGCTGGCAAAGACATGCATCATCCCACTTTGTGCTTTGTTTCATTTTGGCATAACAGGTTGCACAAGCTCACCCACAAATTGAAGCTTCTGGTTCGTAGTTCAGTTTGCACCCATGTCTACTCACGAGTCATGTATTTACTCCATTGATGTATTTTCACAGTAGAAGTCCATGATAGGAGGATTTCATGAGAGATGTGTTCGTTGGGCGAGCCCACTAGTAAATTAAGCCCCTGTTTACCTTTCTGTGATCAACAGATGCACCCTGGAATGCAAGGTACGGAGGTGAGGAAACATGTGTGCTTGGGAAAAAATGCCATCACAGGAAGAAAAGCTTCCAGTAACTACTTAAACCCTGAAGCTCAAGAGCAATATTGAGCAGTGGTAGTGATTAATAAATCAACTAATAGAAGAAACATCATAGCCTGGGCTGCCTATCAGGGAAGGTGGTCACTACCACAGTCCCGTTCGGTGTGCCCATGATGTAGTTGTCAATGCCTACATTTTTCTCACACAAAGCAAGGAGAATCCTTCCGTCTCAGTGACGACAATACGCAACCACTTCTGAATGAAATGAGGGGATCCATTTAACTAAACACAACATTATCATTTGGGAGGAGGGGAGAGATAATAAATGGGAACAAGTCACTGGCGGTAACAATCAGTTCACCTTAATTAAAAACTCAGACGACTAATGTGAATGTTATGACAACCGTTCCCCAACAATTGCTGGTCACACAATACAGTATCGGGCAGAATGCACTGCCATTAATTATTGGCTTCTTATATTGGGATTTTAAAAAGGCGTCCAACAAACCCATTTATCTTTAGTGCACCTGCCTGTAAGCAGGTATCTTACAAAGGCCACTTCAGCTTTAATAAATCCAAGACAAAGACAGCTCTTAATTTTCCAGTTGGCTACACAGATTCTTAATTAAAGCCCAATTCTGTGGAAATTGGTTCCCCGCCCCTTTCCCCAAAAGCCTCCTGTCAATCAGGCCCTGTCAAGTCTACGAACAATGAAGGCTTGAGAGAAAAGCGTTATCGACTCCCTCCAACATGGTGTCCTCTGGATATTTGGGACTGCAGAGCCCATCACCCTTAATTAGTGGCTTCAACACCTGGAAGTGACCTACGTTGACATGGATAGATTTGCCAATGGTGGTTACCATTTTGGATGCTTGTTGTTAGTGGCTTGAAATTTGAATATGATGTCGTTGTCATTGTCGTTGTCATTGTCATCGTTGTTGTTGTCGTCATCATCATCATCATCAACATTTTAAAATGGTAGAAATGAAAAGGATCCTATGGATCTCAAGGATGTATGGATGATGTAGGTGACAGCTGATTTGAACCTAGCTTTTTAATTTTCCAGAACTTTTATTTGGGTGTACAAGCATTTGAAAGATCAACAAACCCAACCCCTGTCAAGGAAGCACAATGAGGAATCAAACTCCCAACGTCTGGATCTGTAGCCAGATTTATAAACCACTGGGCTAGGTCAATGGTTCGAGAGCAGTCAGGGATCCACTGGGTTACCCACGTGCCTCTAGGGCTTGGTTGGAGAACCTCTGTTGATCTATATGATGCAAAATGATATCTCCCCAAATCCCTGGTCATGAGGCACCTTAAATGTGGCTAACAGAATACGTATGTAGACCAAAACCTCTGAATGACACAAGGTTCTTTTTGGTGGGGATGGAGCCTGTGTCATTAGTGCAGGATAAGGATTGAAGAGACCCACATCAAAGCTTTAAGTTGGCCCTGGGACCTCCTCTTCAACTACTCCTTGAACACCTCACACACTTTGCAAACCCTTGTAGGGCCACTATGAGTTGGAAGTGACTTGATGGCATGTAACACTCTATAAACATGGCAATGTGGCAGCCTTGTGCAAGGGAGAAAGGAAGTCTAGCTCCCAGCCTGATGGAAGGTCTTCAGCTCCAAGCTCTGTGCTGTGGCTGTGGCGGTTCAAGGCTTGGGCATCAAGGAAGGCTTAGGAGTAGAGATGGGCACGGAATGAACATTTTTTCTTTTCCGTTACCGTTTGTCATTTCCGTTACGTAACGAAACGACAAACGAAAATTGTGATGAAAATGCAACGAAACAAACAGAACCACAAAAATTGTGGTAGTTACGTTTCATTTCCGTTAATGGCGATGTGCAATGAAATGAGCTGTTTTAAATGTTACAAAAAGCCCTGGACATCTGTAAAAACACAGAGATAATTATTTATATTGTCTGATAATACCTACCAGGGGGGTTGGGGTCCTTAAAACGTTTGTTTTTGTCTTCTCCCATCACGATGTATTTTTCTTTTCCCTTTAAAATGGATGTCACCACCAGCCACAAAATGGAGGCAAGCCATGTGATAGGATCATGTTCAACCAATAGCATGCCCAGGTTGCAGACTGGGCGGGCAGGTCTGGCAGCCACAGAGGGCATAAAAAGTTCTGGCAGCC